>CAJNDV010003682.1:0-10455 GCA_905221635.1 Symbiodinium sp. CCMP2456
TGCGTGTGTGCGTGTGTGCGTGTGTGCGTGTGTGCGTGTATGCGTGTGTGCGTGTGTGTGTGTGTGTGTGTGTGTGTGTGTGTGTTTTACACAACACACACACACACACACATACGTGTGTCGGCAAACTCCAGGCGGTCGACGTCTTTTACCCCCGCAGCGCGCTGGGTCGAGCGTACTCCGAGCGATACTCCCGAGGGGTTTGGATTGCTAAAGGCTGAGGGGTGGTGAGGGTTTAGGGTTTAGGGTTCAGTGTTTAGGGTTTAGGGTTCAGGGCGTAGGGGGTTCAGGGTGTAAACCATTGGTAATTTAGGATCTAGGCGGTTGAGGGTTTATAAAGGCCCTGTATAGGATTTAGGGTTCAGGGCTTTAGGAGTTTAGGGATTAGGGATCATGGCTTTAGAGTTACAGGGTCAGACGGTCTGAGGCATGCAGTTGCAAGGGCTCACGGCAGTTTATGGTTTATCCTTGGCACCATGGCTTTTGCCGGGCTTTGAGCGAGGCCTGTGCATAGAGTTCGCGCTTTGTCGGCGAACAAGCTACGGATTCCATGCCAGCTCGGCGAGGGCCTCCGTGCATGAAGCACGCAGGGGAGCCGCGACTTGCGCGGTACCTGCCACTTCCGCCACGCCCCGAACCCCCCACCCCGCTCCGCCCCGGCGTAAGACCATTCACAAGTAGTTACTGTACGGTTAGCATTTTGGTCCGGATGCCCCTAAACTCTATAAACCCTAGAACCCTAGCGTGCGAGCCTGGACTTAAGTTGTGTTTTCAAGGCGTAGCAAGCGAGCGGCAAGCAGAGCTACCGGATGGCGCAGTCGCGCCATCTGTTGAAATCAGCATCTACGGCACTCAGCCGGCTGGAGCATGTTTAGGGGTTTAGGGTTTATGATTGGGTGCTCGATTCTTTCCCTTTCTTTGAGGGCCTTTTTTCGAGAACTTAGCATCAGGTCATAGACGCACTGAGTAGATAACATGAGACTCTGCACCGAAAACTGTCGATAGTTCCATAAAACTTGCAAGCATCCACGCTTGAAGAGGCGTTCTTTCCCAACGGTTTTTGGCTGTAGAACCGTCTTCGTGAGTACAACGGCGGCTGAGGACTCGAAACTCGGGTCACTCGAAGCCGTTTCCGACGCAGGACACCTTGCCATGCACACGACAGTGCGTCGCAGTTGGGCTTCGATTCAGGACGACGGAGCTCACGCGGTTGACTATTGCTTGTTAGTCCTACGACTATGTCCCTCTTCAGCGTCAAGCTTGCCTTGCTCACTCCGTCCTTCAAGACCCTCTACAAAGAGTTCTCGCGGCCAGACACGCTACAAGTATCGCATGCTTTACCAGAGTCCCTCTTCCGCCACCGCTACCCCGGCGACTAATGTAGGGGCCTGAATAATTAATTAGAATATATAGGGTTTTGGGAGGGTATATATTGTACTATATATACTTATAGTAAGAAGCCCCTCGAAAATAGTATAGGTAATATTATTTAGGCCCCTGTATTACTACCACTACCGCTCCCTTAAAGGCCACAACTGATCCACCGTAACCCCAGGCATCCATAGACCCTAAATCCCATAATTCCGCAAACCTCAGAAACCCATAAACCCTAATAAGGTTTGGGGTTTAGGGGCTTCGGGGTTTGGGATTTAGGGCTTAGGGTTTAGAGCTTATAGGATTCAGGATTTAGGGTCTAGAATTTAGGGTTTAGGGTTTCTAAATTCCCGAAATCTCCTACCTTCAACCCAGGCGCCTACATAAACGGATGTGGGAGTTTCCGAAAATAAGGGGTACCTTATTTGCGGTCTTTATAATAAGGATCCTACTATTTAGGGTACTATATTAGGGTCCCCTATAGGAAGCGCCCATGTCACCTGCCTGGGCCCACTAGAGCAGCTCGTCCCGGTTCTCGTTGAACCACTTCTCAAAGAGCCTCTTGTGGCCGACCTCCGCTGGAAAGGATGTCGGCTGGGAGCCTGCATGATTAGAATAGGGTTTAGGGTTTAGGGTTTAGGGTTTGTAGTTTGTAGGGTTTACGGTTTAGGGCTTTGGGGGCATACCATAGTCTAGCCCACTCTGCATTCGCGTTGAATCGCAAGGACTTCGGATAGAAGAATTACAAACTCTTCGATGACGCCAAGCAACACGCCTTAGTTAACGGTGGAACCTAAACCCTGAACCCGAAAGCTTAATATAGGGACCTCAATAGTTAGATTAGGGTTTTGGAGCATAGTATACTACTATAATATGGACCCCCCCCCCAAAAAAAAAAAAAAGTAGAGGTAATTATTGAGGCCCCTATATTAAGCCCTACGGCCCTGAAATCTACAACCTCTGCTCCCGGCAAAAAACCTCCAGGCTCTAAAGAAGGCACTGAAGGAACCTCATAGACCCCTGGATGGAACAATTGAAGGAACCAGTAACTCCTGAAAGCCACGATCTCAGAAGCTCCTCTAACCCCCAAACCCTTCAACAGAAAACCTCAAACCTTAAACCCCAAAGGGCCTTCTCCACGCTCAAGTCCGAGAAGAACTGCCTTGGTCTACTGTGGTATCCGGTACTTTTTTTGGCGGGGTTCAAAGGTTTAGGGTTTAGGGGTTAGCGGCTTAGGGCTTGGGGTTCAGAGATTAGGCCTTCGATTAGGGCTAAGGCTCAAATATTCTCAGCGAAGCTAGCATAATCAACAAGCCTTGTGCAGCAGAAAAAACCACACCACCATTTTCCTTGAAGTGTTTCAGGTGGTCTTTGCGCCGGTTGGCAGGAGAGTGACAGTCAGTACGACTGATTGATGTCTCGTGCGTAACATTCGTGGGATGCGGGTTTATGGTTTAGGGTGCCGCTAGCAAGCAAGTTCCATTCTCTGCCAAGTGACTGGTCAATGGTGGCTCTTCCATCATCGCCAGTCGTGACGTAGAGGTCCATGATCTGCAATGTAGAGCGCAAGCCCGTTTCTCTACTCCTGCACACTGTACACGTCTGAGTCATTCAGCCGCCTACCGGCAGCAGTTTTAACCCTTGACAACAGCTTGTGTTGAACCCGCGAGTGTACAACACCCGTGGGAGACAGTAACGGCAATGCTTCTTCCTACTCAGGCCCGCTTACTCCGCTGTTCTTTTTTACAGCTCACACACGGACATATATAGACCCCTGTCATTGAAAATCGAACCGTCCAAATAGTTGGTCCAAAAATGTCGGACAGTTTCGAATTGCGAGGGTTAAGCACATGAAACAAACAATGCGCATGAGAAGCTGCAGCACGTCACATAAAACACAGATCGGAACACTGTCCCTGTGGTGGTGCTGGTGTTGGAGAGCATCGTGAAAGGTGCAAACGTGATTGAAAAGCTGCTCGTGGCATGAGAGCGATGCGCCAAATATGAACTCCATATCCTTACAAACAATCTAAGGTAGAACCCATGGGCCCCTAGTATGGGCCCTTAACCCTGGGACCCTAATATAGCTACTATATACCCTATATATACCCTTAAGGGACCCTAGAATCCCTTAAGGGCCCATGTTAGGGGCCCATGGGTTCAACCTTAGAAACAACATACTGAACCATGGTTTGGCCGAAAATTTTCCGGGGGGGGGGGGGGGGGGGGCTCTAGCGCGAGCCTGCTCCAGCGTGTCGTAGTTGGACTGCAGCGCTTGCTCATACCTCTCGTGCAATGCAATACCATACTGGATCTTCAAAGAAAGCAATAATAAAATACCATAATCTGTCTGTGTTCATGCATATGCCACCTCTCCTTGATTACAATGCGATACACGATCTTCCAAGAAAGAGTCAACATACCATAATCTGTCTGTGTTCATGTATGTATGCCGTGTGAATATTATGACGACGGGTTCTACTAGTTCATCCTTCGTGATCAGGATTAAAGGAGCACGATTCAAGAAGGCGTGCCAGGGACAGACGCAGACCCGAAGCAAGTGGTTCAGGCCGAAGTCTGAATAGAATGAGCACTTCGTGAGACTGTTCTGATTATTCTAACCCCTTCTTGTGAAAAGTCTTATTCCTGTTCTTGTGATAGAAATGGACGTGGATAAGTAAGTGTGAACCTGCACGAGACACCGAGGACTACAAGAGATAGCAGAGGTTGCCGGCAAGTATATTTAGCGCAGAAGATGAGCTCTGTACCGCACCGGACGCCCGTTGAAGAAAGGGCTTCTTGTGCAAAAAAACTTGCAACGAATCCCAAATTAGGCCCCCTCTTCGGGGCTTCTTGGCGAAGGATCGTTTCATCCAGGATCACTCTGTGATGTCCCCGATTTCCAAACCGAGACAGCTTATGTTGCCAGCCGGGACACTGCAGAAGGAAGCCTTTGCCTGTCATGCGAATGGAAGGTGGGCTGAGGATCCAGTACCAATACAGGGGGCAATCATATTCGGGAAACTGGAATAATGAGGTCCTTGTAGGTCCTTTACGTACTAGAAGGGGTTCCACTATATAGGATCTTTTGCTTGACACCATGGTGTCGGAAAGACGCCTATGCCACGTATATCCTTGCACTTGTAATGACATCTCCAGAGTAGAGCTCTCGGGCCTAATCTGTTGTTGGACCTTTCCCGGAGGGGGGGGGTACCAAATTTGGATCTTGTTTCGGGTCTAGGGTTTAGCGCTCCGGGTCTAGGAAAGCCTCCAGCCAGAAGCCCTGGCATCGACCGACCTTAGCTATGACCGGGTGCCCGAATCCTGCGCGGAGAGCGTGTAGAATCACTTCCCGGGCCTGGGATGCTTGCATTCACACGTTCATGTTCCTGAACATGTAAGAAAGTTTATGGTTTAGGGGATTTAGGGGGTTTAGGGTTTAGGGTTTAGGGGTTCCGAATTCCCAGCAACTTGGTGGGAGGTCCTGCTCCCCAAAATCCTACTGCAGGCTTTGCGTTCGGAACCCAGGTCAACCGAGTCTGAGCGGCCATGGTCGACACTTCGCAACCACTGATCCAAGGGCATGGACCGCCACTCCTTGCGATGGATTTGGCATCGAGGGTCCAGTGTTTACGCAACAGTGCTGGGTTCAGGAAACCCTAAACCCTGAACCCTAATTCCGAATGAGTTTAGGAACCGGGCAGGCGTTCGGGTTCGTTTGATGTCGCTGCAGAAGCACCGGAAACTTGCCACAAGAAGACCGGCTCATTCTGAAGTCGGTAATCGTCGCAGTGCTACTAGTCGTGGTCTTAGTAGTACGATTCGCTTGTAGCCCTCACTGTCGCACGACGTCACGGCTGTTGCAGCTTAGTATCAACGGTTGCAGTTGTACTGCTTCCTCTTATTGTTGTTGTCGTTTCTGCTCTTACCTTGATGACCACCAGTCTTATCGCAACATGCTGGCAGTGCAGGAACTTCTGTCTCAACAATGACAATTGCAACCAGACGTTCTATGTACGGCAATGGAACCAACGACAAACCCTGAACCCAACAAGCCCTCACCCTATGCACCCGGAAATAGACCCTCAAATACACCCCATAATCAACCCGAACATAAACCCGAATACGGGACAAAGGGCCGAGGAAGCCGCGGCATTGTCGCCATAGGCAGCCTGGCAAGGGCTTCGGTTTAGGGGTTTAGGATTGAGGGTGCTGCTCGAAACGTGGACTGAGGGTTTGGGGCTCTGTGCTTCTCTATTGCTTCCTGGCCGTGGGTGTCGGATTTACCGGAGTCTCAGTTTCAGGGCATCAGGACACTTTGAAGGTACCCTTGCTTGTTATCCAGGATCCATGTTCCGGTCCCTTATGTCTGTCATCTCTGAGCCGTGGGGCCTGGGACCGCTGGGTTCGGTCCTTGGCCTGGCCGACTTCAATGGCGCACCCGTGAAAGCTGAAACGTGTCAGACGCCAAACAGAAGGAAGCCCCGAGAATAGCGCACAGCCTTACGCCAAGCTCCGAGAACCCTCGTGAAAATCCTTTGAAAGAAGCCATAGAAGGAACCCTGCAGTTACAACCATACACCCGAAGCAGACTCCAAGGATGATCCAAGCCTGTTTTTGGGCAGCCGGCCTCCTGTCAGGAAAGCGGCGTTTATAGTTAGTTTTTTTCTGGATTTTGTGAGCGGCTTGCTAGAATGTATAAGGTGCTGCCTGGAGAGTATGAGCGGATGTTTAGGGTTTAGGGTTTAGGGTTTAGGATGGTGTAAGGGCTTGTTTGGAGTGTGTAAGGGTTTCATCGGATTTCATCAGGGTTGTAGAGGGGGGTTGGGGAATTTCTTAATATTGCAAGAGTTCCGTTTGAGGGTCCTTATCACAAGGATCGCACTCCTAAGTCTCTACTGCACTTATTTTTCCCTTCTCCTGAAGCCCCCCTCCCCCGGTTAAGGCGTAGGCCTTGGCTCTGGGATGCACATGGGAGTTTCAGAAAATAGGGGACCCTAATATAGGACCCTAAATAGTAGGATCCTTATTCTAAGCACCCCTAAATAGGGTACCCTAGTTTAACTTTTCTGAAGCTACCACATATCATGCTTAAACCTCTCATACTTCCACGGGGCAGTTGCAAAGCAATCAGCTTAAGTCACTCAGCACCAAGCCATAAAGCCCCTAGAGTCTATTGCTGCCCCCTGGACCCTAAACCCTGACCGCAGGAATGCTAGTGTCAACGGACCAGGGGTCCTTATATGCTGGCTGCATACAGCCGAGGCGCCAAAAACCCCCAAGCACTTCAGGCATCATCATCAAGTGAGCGTTTCGCCTTTAGGGGCTTTTTGGTTTAGGAAAGCTTAGCTCAGGGTATAGGGACCATGAGCCAACACAGCACATCCAAAATCCTCCGCACAGAAGTCTGACCTACCACCAAAATGGGAGCAGCCAGGATCTCCATACTACCACCAAAATGGGAGCAGCCAGGATCTCCATATATTGGGAGTTAGGATTAGGGGGGACCCTTGGGAATATAGAGTCCCTTTTAATAAGGTCCCTTGCAGAAGGGTCCCCTTTGAGGGGTCTCCCTAGTACTACCTAGTACTTATATAATAAATAGAATAGGGTTTCGGGGTATGTTGGGGCACGTTGTACTGCTTTTCCCCTAAACCCCTGAACCCTGAACCCTAAACCCTATCATGAGGAACCCCTAAATAGCATTGACCGCCGGGTTGCGATGCCATCCTACAACACATATGGACTCCATGGTAGTTCTTTTTGTGGTTATCTTATAAGATCCTGAGTATCTAGCTGATAAGTTAAATTACATGTGGACTTCATAAAGGAGACTTCAAGGTAGAGCCTGCTGAAAGCCGTGTGAGACGATGGTCTTTGGGGTTTTAGCGGCTTTTGGCCCAAAGCCCAAAAACCGCGAACAAACATCGTAAACCTACTATATAGGGCCCTAGGGGTTCTAGTACCCTATGCAGTAGGTACCTGGGGGGTTAGGGCTTTACACGACACATCGGACGCTTCTTGGCCTCGACTGCGACCGCTCATTCGATCCTGGACCTGGCTTGTCTTCAGGCCAGGGTTTAGGGTTTAGGGTTTAGGGCCCTTTTTGGGGTTCGGGCTTAGGGCTTTATGGGCTTTCTAGCTAGGGTTATCTACGGGTTCTTGGGCGCTGAAGATTTCAAGACTTTGGTAGCTCTTTTGGGCAGGCGTGGGCTTATGCAGGCTTTAGAGCTGCGGAGCGGAGGGGTTTCATGCAGTATTAGCTTTAGGGTTTAGGGCTTAGGGTCTTAACTATTGGCTATCCAGTGTATGTTCAGCGCTTTTGCCGTCCGCAGTTCTCGAAGCCTGTGGGGCTCATATGGTTGGGGTCTAGTAACTACATAAGTCTTGGTGTTTGGCAGGCTCTGTCGGGCGCTTGAGGACCACCGAAGATTCCTGATTTAGGGTTTATAGGGTTTAGGATGATAATTTATACATTTTTACTCCTTCCTCCTCTAAATCAGGTCTGAAGCAGCAATCCGAATATCAAGCCCCAACAACACAAAGATGTCAAGCCCTAAACCCTAAACCCTAACCATAAGCCCTGAGCCCTAAACCCTAACCATAAGACCTGAAGCCCTGAGCCCTGAACCCTAAACCCTAAACCCTAACCACAAGCCCTGAGCCCTAAACCCTAACCATAAGCCCTTAAGCCCTGAGCCCTGAATCCTAAACCCTAAACCCTAACCATAAGACCTGAAGCCCTGAGCCCTGAACCCTAAACCCTAAACCCTAAACCCTAAGCCCTGAGCCTACATTACACCCTAAGCCTCAAGCCTGTCCGGCCTTCGGCGTCATGGCCGTTGGCTGCCTGCCGGGCCGACGAAGTCGTTACAAGGGTCTAAGGTTGGCGGTAGGGATGTTGATGGGGGTACAGTATAATGGGTTTAGGGTTTAGGGTTTAGGGTTTAGGGTTTAGGGTTAGTATAGGGGCCTGAATAATTAGAACAGCGCTTTGGGGCCCATTATACTATAAATATCATAAGGAGCCCCCAACGTAGTGTAAGGAGTCATTTAGGACCCTATGTTTGGGTCTGGGGTATTGTGTTTCACAGAGGGTTTGGGGTTTAGGGTTAGGTTTTCGATAGAGGGCTTAGGTTTTGGGGGCTCTGATAAAGATTCCTTGGGCCGGAAGGGTTGACCGGGTTTAGCGATTCATGTAGGGGCGTTAATAATCCCATAATCTCCCAAATTATTAAGGCCTCAAAATGAACCTGCACCCTGCAACGCCTCAGCCTTGATCGTTGCGTGGACCCTAAACCCTAAACTATAAACTGGCATGTGTGCGGCTTCCATACTCGGAGCGACCGATGAACGCGCGCGCGTGTGAGTGCCGGATGATCTCGCCCACTGTAAAAGGATGTAAATGAGTATTATTCCTTGCATATGGCCCCTAAATAATTCGAGTGCGCCGAAAGCCCTTTTACCTACACCATCTTCTTCGCAACATGCTGCATGCAGTACGTTCGGGGCCATCAGCTCTATCGACGAATGCTCAGAATGTTCATTTCCTGAACGTCTAGGGACACCCTAACCCCCCCGGTACCTACTATATAGGGTACTAGAGCTTCTAGGGCCCTATATAGTAGGTACCTGGGCGGTTAGGGACAGATTCATAGTACAGTTCTGGAGGTAGAAGTAGGTCAAGTAGAAGTGGCTCCTATGCAGTAGATGCACGCAGAACAGTGGCTTCTTACAGCAGGCTTCTCGTTGTCTCATGCATATGGGACAACCTATATGGCTGCACTGATGTATGCTGGTCTTGCAAAAGCAAGAAGCGAGAGGTGAATCCAACATGACTTTCGGCATGAGTCCAATCGAGCCTAAGCCCCAAACCCTGCACCCCAAACACACTAGATGAACCAGGCTCCCTGGGTCTGGCACTCGACTTTGGCATGCGGGCTTCATGGGACAGGAATGACGAAGCTTGTGAGGAGATCACTATGTCAAATTACCCTTGTAGTTCCTGTCCCCGTCCCCGAAAAACACCGGAAGTGCATCCACCATGCTCTTCGGAAGGGCAGGGTGGCTTCGGAGCTTCGCCATCGTGCCTTTTGTCTGTCTCGCTCTCTCTCTCGCTCGCTCTCTCCCCTAAACCCTAAACCCTACATGTAACTGTTCGCCCTGACATCATATAGTTTCTGCTAGTGCACTCAGCAGAGTTTCACTGGGCCTCTTCGCGCTATGAGAATGCTAACCTATGTGTAGGGGCCTTATAATTACAATAGGGTTTGGGCTCCTTAATACTATACAGACAATAAGGAACCCTAAGGAATCCTGGGGGCCTTAGTAAGTAGAATAGGGTTTTGGGGGCTCCTTATATCAATTATAGTATCATAGACCCCGAAATCCTATTCCAATTATCAAGGCTCCTATATTGTGTGTGGGGGGTGAGGACCTGAAGACATGAGACGTCTCACTATTGGGGCTCCCTCTGTTGTAGTTGGCCTTGGGACTTCAGCACCAACAACCCTATGTAAATCCTAAGTCGACCCAAAGAAATCCACAACTCTATGACGACAGTACAGCGCGGCCTGTTTGGCATAGGGATCACTGTCCACGTGCTTCAAGATCTGGCCGAAAGCTCATTGACCCGTGGCCCGGGACCCTACAAGTATGAATCTGTGTATGTATATATATATATATGATAGCATATCTACATATACAATATGCACACACGTACTGTGAACCCTACTGACACTGCTGCTGCTGCTACTGCAACTGCGTACTGCTACTGCCACTGCCACGGCTACTGCCACGGCTACTGCTACTGCTACTGCTACTGTTACTGTTACTGTTACTGCTGCTGCTGCCGCTGCTGCTGCTGCTGCTGCTGCTGCTGCTGCCCGGAAAGTCCATTGCTGCTGAAATAACGCCAGTTTTCGTACTACTGTAACTCCTTCATGACTTTGATGATAGCAACTAGTACTACTACTACTACTACTACTACCACTACTACTACTACTACTACTACTCCTAGTAGTAGTAGTAGTAGTAGTAGTAGTAGTAGTACTACTACTACTACTCCTACTACTACTACTC
>CAJNDV010003683.1:0-10454 GCA_905221635.1 Symbiodinium sp. CCMP2456
CACTGGACTCGGACGGGCGAAAGCGACGATCCCCATGAAGATCTTTCATGTACTGCCTCTGGGAGAGCGGGCGGAAGAACGCTCGTCCGACCTTCCCCCAGAGCTGGCTCGCTCCGAACATAAGCTTGCCTTTGAGCTTCCCAGCCAAGCCCGGATCTAAGCTGCCAGACTCGAGGATCGCGTCGATCGTGTCCAAGAGCTCTTGCTTCCTCTGCTCTTTGATCTCCAAGACGAGCTGTTCTAAGTTGAACGTCACGCCCAGGATCACCGGGGCGACCGGGAGCTGCAACTTCTTCTCATCGAACAGGGCCCCCAACAGGAAATGAACTGTCTCCGCGGCGATCTTCGCCGAACTTCATCGTCAGTCCACACAAAAGGAGACGGCGTGCCATAGAACAAGGGGGCGAAGGGAACCATTGCGGAGGCTTCAGGCGTGTGTTGGAGGTCGGAGAGCAAGCCTTGGCGGCTCGCGAAGTCGAATGCACCAATGCCATCAACAGAAAGGACAGTGCAGCTGGGGTCGGTATCGGTTTCGAGTTGGGGGCTGTGGGCGAGAGCCTCTGCCCCTGCACGCGTGGACAAGGCAAACTGGTGGTGGCGGGTGGCTTCATCGATCTGACGGCTGTATCGCTGGGCAAGGGTGCGGGCGACCAAGTGGCGAAGGAAATCCCCGACAACAAGTCCACGGACGCCTCCGGCCGGTTTGCGCAGAGAGCAACAAAGCGTCCAAGGCCGAGTGCTGAAGCAATGGAGGTGGGGAGGCGGGCACGTGCTAGCAGCAGTGCGACGCCGCAGAATGCCTCGGAGGAGTCGGCGTCGTCAAGCAGCAATCGCGCGATGTCGGCTGTGAGTCCACTGGGGCCGGGGGCTGCGCCTCGGCGCGAGCGACGCAGGTTGGTGAGCAAAGTAGCCGCAGGCAGCGCGACAGGTGCTTCGGGGAGCCAGGACAACAGGTCAGGGTCAAGCGGTGCGTATGGCAAGGGCGACGGTCGGGGTCGCGTAGCTGCAGGAGGGTGGCGTGGTCGCCCGGGGCAAGAGGCTCGCTCAGCAGGGCGCGTCGAGCAGCGGAAAGCTCGCCGAGGTGGGGTAAGTGGACCGTTTTGTCAACACGTTGCTCGGCGCCGGGCTCTGACGCGGAACCTCGAGCGGGCGGCGAAGCGGTGGAGGCCTCGGGCAGGAGTGAAGCCCAATCCCCGCTCTGGAAGGCAGAGATGCGTGCACGCAGAACAGCAGCCGGAATGCGAGGGGCAGCTGGTGGCCGGAACAGGAGCATACGGGGGAGGAACAACCACAACTTCCAAGCGCGCTCTGACTCAACGCTGGTGGCAGCAGCGGCAAGAGACTGGATGTGCGACAAGGCCAAAAGATGGCAGAGGCTTGGGGGTGCACTGGTTCGTCTGGCGGGGTGGCCTCGGCGGCTTGCACTGGGACGGGGCCGGCAGCTGCAGAAGATGACGTAGAGCTGGATGAGGAGCTTGAGGCCGAGCCGTGGTGCTCAAGGGGTTGAGCGGCAAGGTCGGGCAGCCGGGGGTGCGCTGGCCCGTTGCACGAGCTCAGCAAGGCTTCTTGCGCAGTAGCAAGAATGTATCCGTCGGGCTGCAACGCGAGACTCCAAGCCCAGAGAAGGTGCACGGAGGCATTGGCCGGCAACGTGCTAGCGCCAACACTCAGGTTTAGGAGGAGTTGTGCTTCGGGCAGCGGCACAGGCCGACCTTCATCGGAGGAAAGCTGCTGACGTGGAGGGCATGAACAATGGAGGCGGGAGGCACAGAGCCCGCTAGCCGGAGGTTGGCGAGGACTCGCGACCAGAGCGCACCATAGCGGGGGCTGGATTCCCATGCCTGCAAAGCGTCCGGGTGGAGGCGCCCCACAGCCGCATGCAGCAACGGCACGAAAATCCAGCTGTGCGTAGGTGATGCGGACAGCGGGGCAAGGCAACACTTGAGCGCCGCGAGAGCAAATCTAACCGCGGCTTCCTTCCCGCAGGTCCAGGGCCAAACAACGAGGGCCATGTGTCGGGCAGTGGGGGCGGTCAGCATCGGGGGGCAAGGCCTGCAGCAACGGGTGCTCGCTATTCACTGTGGCATTGCATCGGAGGCAGACCCACTCAGGAGCCCATTGGTTGGACTGACGGTGGAAAACGGGGGCCCAATGCATGTGACGGTCCGGCAGCTCCTCCCAGGCTTCGTCACGGGATGGGGTTCAAGTATCGTTAGTAGCAGCTCTGATCATAAATGAGCCTGATCTCGTTGGAAGCAGTGCCCCTATCTCGTTCTTCTTCTCTTAGAGCGAGTTCGGACCAAAAATTAACGCAAGGAGCTATCTCGTTTCAACGGAGCATCGTATTGGCACAAATACAAGCCGTCGCTCACATGACGGCGGATTTGAGTGGGCCTGCAGTAACAGGAAAAAGCCAGGATTTAACCCGCTCAGCAGCGGCATCCAAAACGAGATCACGAGCGGTTCAAGTTCTCGCTCAGGATTACCATGTCATCGGCATACAACAAGACATGAAGGCGAAGGGCCGCAGCGGACACCAGCACAGGCTCGTTTGATTGCGACAGCCAACCCATTCATTGTTCGTTTTTTTTGTTTGTTCTTTAAAAGCGCCCTTTTGCGACTGCGAGAGGAGTCCCAGCTCCGTCTATAATTAGCAACCTACTGCCTATACTGCTGGTCGCCGCGAGGGTCGGCCAAGACCTCGTGCAGCTCTGGTACGCGTCCCTCGCCGAGCTCGGCGGCAGGCGGCAGCTCGAGGAGCGAGGCCGCGGAGGCGCGCTGGGAGGCGACAGCCAAGAGCCCAGACCAGCGCGAGATCCAGGCGACAGTTGCCGAGGGCCGCAATTGCGCACGCACGGCGGCGGCCCGGTGTCGTGCGAGGAGGCGCAGCAGCTATACGGGCAGTGACGGCGAATACGGCGATCCTCGGCTGGACATCGGCATGCGGGTGGGGCTCACCGCGCCGTGTGAGGGGGCAGACGATGGTGGCGTCCAGGGCGAGCCAGAGAGGGAGGCCGTTGGCGAATGTTGGCGACGACCTCAATGCGCCATAATGCGCCGTTCGTCCGAGACCGGCACATCGAGGCTCAAGTCCGCAAGCCGGACGTGGCGGGCGACCCGGGCGCCGGCCTCGCGACAGACTCGCGCGACGGCATGCTCCAGGGGCAGCACGCGCGTGGCGAGGTGCACCCGAGGTAGCACAGGCTGAGCGGTGGTCGCCGAGTGGATCAAGCTCACCATGACAGCGGCATCTGCGCGGCGAAAGCGGAGCGGAAGCTGCCGGCCTGCGACAGCAGCAGCGCTCGAGACGTGGGTGTGAGGTCAGTAAGGTGCGTCTCATATCAGGCGCGGGCAGCGAGGCGCTGCCAGCCCTTGAAAGGCCAAGGATCGCCAGAGGTTTCCCCAACGCGCTGGGGAGGGGGTGCGGTAGCAGTGCCGGCGCATACGGCTGCCCAGTCAGGAGTGTCACAGCCGAGAGCGCGCAGATGCGCCTGCGCAAGGACGGCGGCTGCGGTCGAGGGGAGGGCGCTGTCGCCGCGGAGGGCACCAAGCAGCCGGTCCGCCGCAGCCGGGGCACGGGCATGGATGACGGGCAAGGTGTCGCAGCACCTAGCTGATTTCAGGTGAGCAGTGACGGCCCGAAGTAAGCCGTTCGGGTGCTCAGGATCGGGTTCAATAGATTCATGTAGATTCCCTCACAGATCCACTGCAATCGACAGATTGCACTGTTGATCGTCCGCGCCGCTCTGCAACTTCAGCAGTTGCAACTGGTTTGTTTTTCAGCTCCGGAGTCCAAGAGACTTTTCGCAAAGTCTTCTTGGGCTGCTGTGATGCGGTTCGAACAGCACTCCCGTACTCAGGATTAATCGTTTCGTTTGGCGCGCTGGACGAAATGGGAGAAGCAGCACGCATCTCTTCTTTTTTTGAAGGCTGCAGCTATCATCGATTCGCGCTTCGCCTTTTCCTAATTCAATGGACGTCGGGGATCCGAGTTGAGCTTAATCAACGTGTCTGCAGCCGATATTTGACCGCCGGCATTTGCCCGTCATCGTTAGCAGCTTGAATCAACTTGGCACTCGTCATGTCGCCCGGGTTGGGATCCTCAACCTTCGTCCGCATGCGCAATACATCAAAAAAACCCAAGTTGTTTTTTCAGGGAGATCGCCCCGAAACCTCCAGCGCTGGTCCGTCAGCATGTGCAGATTCATATCGGGCCTGAGGGCGGCTCTTCAGCAAGCGGAGCGGGAATCTCCCGCTTTCGACCGCCCTGCGATGGATGGGTCGAGATGCATCAAGCGTCGATGTTGCCTGCGTTCCGATGTGGTCGAGATCCATGTCGTCATCGTCATGTATCGGCAACGGGATGTTGTACGGGTCCTTGCGGTGGCCTAGCCTTCGGCCCCACCTCAGGTGTCAGCGGAGCCGCGGAGATTCACATCAGATCGGGCATGGATGCCGAAGGCGGTTGGACACTTGGGGCGAGCACGCTTGCCTGCACGCGCAGCGGCGCGCTGGCTCGCAGGACACGCCCACGCCAGGAGTGCCGACGCCAGACCGCCGACGCTCGATCTCGTGGTGCACGGGGCCTCGCCCAGCCCTGTGCTGCGATGCCACGCTCGTTGGCCCATCCGATGCTGGCACCCCACACCCACGCGCACAGCGCACCCCACCACATGCGCGCAGCCTATCCAAAGTTGCAGCGTGGCGGCGGACAACGCCTCCTCGTCCTGGCTGCGGAAATCGAGGGCCGCCGGAATGCCGACTCACGGGCACGCATCCGCCAGCTCGTCCGTGTCCGAGGGCCGTTTAAAGAACCGCCAGCAGCAGCGCTTGGGACGCAGGTGAAAGGTTTGCAAAATGCATTTCGAGCGCGCGCTCGTCACAAGCATGGGCGGCGGGGCTCCACAGTTGCTGCGTCGAGGATCATGCGCATTTGTAGCTTTCATCCACCTGGTAAAATTTACCAGCGGGATCGCAGAAATGCATAAGTAGGGGCGCTGCCAGCGTTAGCTGCTGATTGCTGCGCGGCAGTAATTGCAAACATGGTGGGAACTGGGCAGCAGGCTTGGGCCTTTCGGGCAGCGGGTGGCCCGCGAAGCTGAGGAGGGGCCAGACATGTTGCTGCCGCCGCATCGTGCCCAGCAGCACATATCGGCCGTGAGGGCAGGAGGCAAAACCCGCAGCAAGTAGTTGGCGCACGGCGCAGCGCAATGGCACAGAAGCAGCCATGCAGGTCCTCGAAGCCATGTACTGCCTCCAGCAAGCGGTCTGGGGTAGCCATTTTGGTGCGAAGCTTATGTGAAATTAATGGTTCGGAACTGCGCGCCCCAGCAAAGTGAGCCTTAGCTGATCGCGCGGGGGCGTCCCACCAGCCGCGTTCCAATTTTTTGTTTTGCTGCCTGCAGGGGGTTGGGCTGGACACGCGCGTGGTTCCATAACGCGTCTCCAACCGCAGAGTACCATGTTCGCCGCCCTCACCTTGCAAGGTGCCATGGCTACGCCCTTGGGCGTCGCCCCCTGTCCGGCAGCCGTTGCAGCTCCGTCCGCGCAAAGCTCCAAGCATGGCCCAACGTGGGACATGGTCGTACTGTCGGCACCGGCGGCATCGACACTCCATGTGACTTTTCTTGTGTCATTGTCACCACCTTGTTACATGCGCGCTTGCATTAACATGCCTCCCATGTAGATTTGGGCCAACAGCAAGCAGCATACCATTTTCGAAAAGAGGCATACATGCATACATGCATGCATGCACGTGCCGACTTGCAACAGCACGTTGGCCCCCGGAGATTGCCAGCATGATACTCACCTGGCCGATGCAGTCCCGAACACAGCTGTGAGCCGCCCTTCACAGTTTTTCTTCCTCCGCCGCACCAGGCGTGGCGCCGCGCCCGGGCTTTCCGTTTTCATGAGCGACCATTTATGCAGGCCATTGCAAGCCCGTGCCCCTCCGACCGTCATCGAAGAGAGCTGCGCGTCGGCCTCGATCCTTGGTCGCCTAGCGCAAGCCCGCGGGGGGTGTCATAGCACTCGTCGTCGGGGACGGGCTTGCGCATGCGTTTGCCTTTCCAATAAGTTCTCAGCACCCGAGCCGGCACAGAAGCCTTCGCCCGCGTCTTGCGCACAGCCACGGAAGTTGACCCCCGGGTTTCAGGACCCACGACTCTGATTGACCTTACGGCACCACCTGTGCCGCGCAAGCGTCGACAGTTGTATTTTACAGGCATGTTCGGATTGACCTTCGGTGATTGTCGGGCTGTGTTTTGGATTGTTCCAAGCTCGTCAGAGTGGAGCCGCTGCTGTCGCTACACCTGTGTCCACGCTTCTTGCACGAAACGCATTAGTGCTTCCTACCGCGCCTCAGCCACAAAGTCATGCAAAACGCGCTTAACTTCCCAACATTGCCAAGACGCGGCTCGAATGCCAAGACTCCAGTGGCGACCCCAACTTTGATAATTAGTGGGCAGCACCGGCGGTTTCTGCCAAGCTGCAGTTTTCGGCACTGGAAAATGAAAAACCAGTGCAGGCGTGGGAGCCGTTGCGAGAATCTCGGACGTAACGGCTGACGGGAGTGCATCAACTGCCAGCTGGTGCTCATGCGCGTTGTCGATCTGTAATTCAGACAATCCTGAGGTGTTTCGCGACATGCAAGATGTGCTTGGTAGCATGCAAGGGCACATCAATGTTCATATCAGCAACAGATGCAACCCGCTCCCGTGTTTCCTGTGGCACCCGAGGCAAAGGCACCGGACGTAGTGCATGCGAGATGGTCGAACCCGCGCCATAAACCTATAAACCTGCAGCATCCTGCAGCCGTAACCGCTCGATGTTGGCCAGTTGGCCTCCGACAACACGTGCTCCTGGCAGGATGGCTCCAGCGTCGAATCGATTCTCGGCAATCTGAACGAAGCGACGCGGTCATGCCCACGCTCTGCGGCATCGCTCACCAACTGCGATTGCGCGATGGCGAGGCGGGTTTGCTGAAAGCGCTGGCGAGCGGTGAGCCGTGAGACAGTGAGTCGCCACCTTGGGGACCACTTGGCGCAGGCCCGCGATGCAAAGGTATAGTCGCAGACCGCCGCCTGTGATGGCCAGCCACAAGAAAAACAACAAATACGTTGTCGTAGTCCCCGAGCGAGCCGGGAGCTGCAGGACCACTGCGCAAGCACGGGCGCATCCCAACGTGCATCTCGAGTGCAGGTGGTAAATCAACAAGACGCAAGGCGTGGACAAAACGCAAGGCGTGGACACTGGGCGGAGCACGATGTCGGGTGCGTGCGGCGTGGACACTTGGGCGCGCAGGCGGTGCACGGAAGAGGCGTGGAAAGCGATATCGGCAGCACTGCGCCTAACGAGTTCGGATGGAGTTCGCGGGCGCTTCAGCAAGACCGTTGGCGACGATTTCGGTAACATGCAGGTCGGCTAACTGCGTCCGACTTGCATGCCAGCTCTTCGGCACACATGGACCACTGCTGGCCTAAAGCGCCAGATGCCCAACAGGCTGAGCCGTGAAGTTGATTGACCTGTCTGCCGGCAGTTGCAACTGCACGGCACGGGCGGGAGAGCCAGGGAGAGGAAGGCAGAGGCTCCGCGATAGCGGGACTGAGACTCAGTCGGAACAACACTTTCAGGAAATGGCAGATCGCCTTGGGCGTGGGCCGGCAAGACAGTGATGACGCGTGCAAAGAACGGCCCCGCATGTAGCTTGGCCACCAACCACCTTGTCATCGTCAGTTCCGAGAAGCTACTGGGAGCCCGATCTTGGCCGGGTCCATCATTCAAAAATTTCATCGGACCGGCTGGCATCCGTGATGCTCCCTTGTCTTGATGCCGTAAAACTTCAGCTCGCGCAATATCTTTGCGACCGTTTCTGTCCTCGGGATGTTTCTTCGAAAGGTAAACATTCACTGAACTTGTTTCACTTTGCAAAACACGTGAGCATGTTGGTCGTGAGCTTATCGTGTTTTGGAGGAGAGCTGACCGACACGCCCGCGGACCTTCCAATCACGACGGGCTGCATATTCTCGCGACTTCCATGTCGAAGCTTCCAAGCTGAGCACATTGTGAACAACGGCACATACAAACGTTGGGATATTCTGGAAAAAGTCGAGGACCCCAGCTGCTAACGATATGCCCGCGTTTGTCCATCCAGCAAGCTGAAGAGGGCCGCTGTTTTTGTGCAAAGGGGTCGCTACACCCAACAATGATATCCTCAATTCGAGAAAAAAACCGTAAAATCCGAAACGGAACACTCACCGCAAGGCGAGGTTGGTTGGTTAACACAAAACACGAAACCCCAAAATTCACTGGGAGGTCATGTTGGATGTGTCAGGTTTCGAACCCAAAGTAGGGCACCAGACTGAGCTTTAAGGTTTCGGATTGTGAAACTCTAACGGTTACCGATCAGGGTTTAGAGTCCAGCATCTCAAGATGGAACAATCACTGGAAGCCCGAAGGTGCTTGGTAACAAACACGCACCCACCCACCCTCTGGATCCCATATCAGAATGAAACTTACAACGAGAGTTTGTACACACATACACTCACGGCTTGCTTCAAACCCAGAGTTCTTTCGAGTAACATGGGCCGTTTCGCCCAACATGCAAAATCAAATAAAATCCTTGCACTCATAGCTGCAGATTGGTTTAACTTCGAAGGTCTAATCGAAGATTTAGAAAAATCATGTTAAGTTGAAAGCCATGTACGTCGAGGGTCTAGCCGTAGATTGAGCAAATCTATGGTTTTTACAGTTGGATGATTAGCCAGAAAACGGGATAATTTTGGGAGCATTTAAAGTCCATAGTCTAACCTTTGATTTGGGAAAAAGAATAATTTTAGCAAGCAGGTAGGCGGCTTCTGTGAGCCATACAAATTGAGGGTGGATTTGGACAGATGTTGCTTGCAACGCTTGATGGTCAGCATGTAGGATGATCGTTTTGTGCCATGAAGGACACTCAATGATAGCACGGCTGCTCTCGTATTGGGGCCTGGCTCCATGCCAAGGCTCCTACCGCAGATCCATTTTGGGGATGATCGGCTGCGACGCCTTCTCTCCCCATTGGGAGGTGAAACATTTGGAAAATGAACTCGGAACCCCTAGCCCTTGACGGCGAAGCCTGAACCTTGAACACTAAGTAGTCGTTACACCCTGGACTTTCAACCCTGAACTGAAGCCTCATCTCCGCTCCCTGACGCCTGACTGGAAACATAAAGCAAGACCCTAGCCAAACCTTGGGAACACAAGACACGGCATCAGCCTTAGCATCCTGCCGCGCTCAAGTAAAGATCAGGCAGAGTTCGCAGAGCCCTTCGCGGTCTCCACATCTGGGGTTCCACAACACTGCGGGTTGCGGACTCGGTACAGCCATGTGTACGTCAAAGCCACGAGGATCCACATGAAGGCCAGTGGGACTGCGGGCGCCAGGCTCGATGGCTCCACATTGTTTCGGACGAGAGGGTACGGCATGAAGAAGAGGAGCACCAGGAGGACAGCCCCGAGCTCTAAAATTGGGACCATTGTCCACCTCGGCATCTGCCTCGGGAAGCTTGCGCCGGCCCTCCAGCACAACACAAGTGTGGCGAAAGCAAAGAAGGAAATTGCGGGAAATTTGCAATAGTCGAGCATCCATTGCCACAGCCCCCAGCCCCTCGAGCCACGCAGCCCCAAGTGCAGAATCTGAGGGAGCTGCGCAAGCTGGGACGGTGCCAGCATCCACGCGATGTAATGAAAGGGTGGGGTGCCTGATCCAACTGTTGTCAGCAAGGACGGGGGCGGACTTCGCACGAGAAGGTCGAACCTATCCAAATACTGTTCTCGGCCGTCAGGCCGATCTTCTGAGTCCTTGTGTTGCTCGAACTGGAGTTGCAGGTCCCATCTTCTCAGCGTGTGGAATATCAGCTCTCGGTCGCAGGGCAGCAGCTCCCCAGTGAATGGATGGCAATGGTCAACGGAGCAGCATGTCGTTTCAGCTGCCCTGACGCTGAACCTCTCGAGCTGCTGCTTTAGCTGGAGGAGATCCTGCATGTGCCGTGCCCCGAAGTGTATCTGACCTGGCAAAATCAGCAGCGGAGCAGGCAGCACGGAAATCGCAAACACGATGAGTCTGTCAGTAATGGACATGTCCTCTCCCATTTCGATGCTGGCTTCAACAGCAATGAACGCCTGCCCGAGGATCGCCAGCAGCGATACAAACGTCGCAGCGGACAGCAGCAACAGTGCTGCGGAAATCGGCATAAACTCCACAGGTCTTATGTTGTCCGTATCCTTTAGAAAGCAATGCAACTCGAAAGTGCACCAAAGCCTTGAAAAATATTCCCGCTGTTGTTGTTGTAGATGAAAAACGACATCAGCTTGGACTCCCGAAAGAGCAGCTAGACGCCAGCACCACCCGCAGCAGCTTCACGCAGATTGCCGCCGCTGCCGCCTGTGCATGTGGACGAAGCGATCATGCCAGT
>CAJNDV010003684.1:0-10454 GCA_905221635.1 Symbiodinium sp. CCMP2456
CTTTAAAGGGTACTATAGGGTTCTAGATACATAGGGCCTAGGGTTTGGGGTTTAGGGGAAATCGGGTCCTAGAAGCCCCTCTAGTTAAACCCGAAACCCTAAACCCTAAACCCTAAGCCCTGAACCTTCACCAAGCAAGCACTGCAGCGTACCCAAGTAGCATGTGCTTAGGCTACCAACTTACCACGTCGGCTGTCGCCGGAGCTCATGCAAATTGTTAGACTGTTTGGGGTAGAGAGGTTATAAGGGGATAGTCTTACGAATCGAAAGTTCTCGATCCTCATATTCTGCTAGTTGAGTACTTGATAGCTGACTGTTTGCATATGGCTGTCCCTGCTAATTCATCAGCAGTCTTAGTTCATGGTTGCAGCTCTGTAGCCCTAGCCCTAGACTCCTAGACACCCTAAACCCTAAACCACAACCTAATTTGCCCCATGCGCCCGCAACCCTGAACCAACTCGACGTCGGATCACCAACCTAGCTGCTCAAGGAAACAGAGTTACACAGAAGTATCCGCCTTTCCCGAGATCGAAACTCAAGAGGCCATGTTTTGTAGTCCTTGGTTCAGGGTTTAGGGTTTAGGACTGTGTGAATGGGCGCGGGGCCTGTTTAAAAACCGCCAGTCACAGGAAACCTAAATACCTTCAAACTCTCGGCTAAACTACCCAGCACCCTTGAACCGAAGTACTCATATAACCGCCCCCGAACCCTACAAGTACAGAATGATTTTATATTGGGCTATGATCTCACAACTCACCACAGGGACCTCCGTAAACAAAAACCACGAGAAACGCCGACAACTTCCCGCGGCAATGCGTCCCCTCCGCCTTGCCTTCTCGTTGGCACTGCCGGGGTGCCTTCGTCCGAGAGTTGCCACGTGCTACAGCTTGGGGAGCTCGGGCTTCTATTCGGTCGCTGGGTCTGGGTTTCTGTGTTGTATTGATTTCTAGGGCTAAGGCTTGTATACTCGATGTTGTTTGCTTTCTTCCAGGTTTACGGTTTCGGGGTTGGGGCGTATCCTTCCTCCATAACTATGAACTCTGCAGCTGTGCTTGCAGCGCCCAATGGCTACTCCAGAGGCGCTCAGAAACTCGGGGTCAAAACCCTGAGCCCTAAACCCAAAACCCCAAGAAACTGTTACTAAACCCTACACCCTAAACCCTAAACCCCCTAAACCCCAAGCCCCTGTTTTGGGGGTGGGGTCGTTTGACGTTCGGGACTCCCTGCTTGCTCACTCGACGCAGCAAGTAAGTTCTAAGCTAAGCTGCGTTGTAAGTACAAGCCCGTATAACCCTACTTACACCCTTATATATAGGGATTCCATGCACTCAAACAGCTTCACGACTTGATGCCACTTGGGTTGTTCAGTTCTATACTTGTTCTTGCATTTCGGTTTCCAAAAGTATATACTTCGTCCCGGTGGGTGATTGAGCAGCCTAGTACCCCTATGTAAAAATGCATTTATTTTCAAGCCCAAACTTGGATGGGCTTCCTCTTCTACTCTCCTGATACAACTCCTCACAAGGTAGGTCTTTTGGGGTTAAGGTAAACCCCTAAACCTTAAGTCAATCAAGGTACCCTAAAACGTAAGTATCAAGGTCCCAGAGAACCCAATGCCCCTTAAATAAGGAATATACCTTAAATTATAGGGGTCTCTTAATAATATGGTTTAAGGTATATTCCTGAATCAAGGGGCATTGGGTTCTCTGGGGCGTTCCGATGCTCAGTTCTGAGCTCCCGAGGGAGAACCCGGAGGAGTTCAGGGGTCTGAAAAGGAGGTTTAGGGTTTAGGGTCTGGGGTGTAGGGTTTAGGGTCCACAAAGGCTACCACTATGAAATTAGGCCCCAAAAGACCACCCCAATGATTTTTTTTTTGGTGGGGGGGAGCTTAATTCCAGAACGGTAGTATACATGGACCCTCTTGGTAATGAGATCTCGTAGAGTCAGAATCCCGAATTCAAGGTGTCGGGTTTGTAACTCCCTGTTTAGCCCTGCTCAAACTGTTTTGTGATTGATCCCCTTGAAGGGTTCTTAAATGCTACTACGCGGGCCACTACAAAGGTTTCTGCAAGGGTTCCTGTTAGTGTTGCTACAGAGGTTCTTGTTAGGGCGCAAGGGTTCCATTTAGTGTTTTAAGGTTGGGGGTTTGGGGAAGTTTAGGGTTGAGGGTTCCTTTAAGGGTGCTATGTAGGATTTTTGGGTTGCAGGTTTCGATGTAAGGGAGCCTTTAAAGGGATCTATACGGGTTTTTCCAGGGTTCTGCAAGGGTTCTGTTTGGGATCCATACAATCGTGGCTTAGGGGGACTATAGTTGGCCTGAGTAGTTTGTAGTATTCCTTTTGGGTGCCCAATAAATTACGTATAGCCGACACTCAAGTTGGGAGGGCTTGTAGGGTTGTTTTGTCCTAAGTCAAGTGTGAGGATCGTTAGATGTAGGGCTTACCGGCTCGAGGGCATGAGAAGTTTCGGGGTTGTTAGCTCTGCGTGGGCGTTTTTAGCTTGAAAGGTTCGAGGGTTTTGGGGTTCAAGGTTAAGGCCGACATGCTTGAAGAAGAAGAAGAAGTGTATGTAGCACATACAACTGGCGTCACCATTAAGGGGTGTACATCAGACTGAGGGCGCCCAGGCACTCGCTCAACCTCGACGCATAGACAGCCGCCAACCACTGATCATCGAACAATGGGTCACCAAGCTGTCTATCAGGGCGGTTTCTGTATAGCGCACAACATGACGGGGCTCCGTGTGTTTTGTTGCCTGTTTCCTGGTCTTTGGTCTGGACGTGGACTGCAAAGCCAACTTGCATGTACTTACCTTAAATTAAAATTTCAATGCTGGAAGACGCAGGGGCGACTGCACAGACAGAAGCGCGGACTCATAGCTTGAACTTGGATTCGAAACGACATGATGCCCAAGATATCTTTCGATATCCAGATTGCGGAACCATGTCTATGCAACGTTGGAATCCGCTTCACCAGTTGCCTGCGTCTGTATTAGACCTTAAACCCTGGACCCCACATTCAGCTCACAGGTCGCGAGTTCTGTGCTGCGTTCTCCGCATACTTCCAGGGATCCCTCAAATTTCAACGTCAGGGCTCCGTGTATGTGTGAGTACGTTACAAAAAGTCAAAAGCCTAGTGCTTGATTTTCAGCGAAGGCCCTAAACCCTAAACTTTCACCATGTAGAACATCCGCACAGAAGCACTTTGCATCCACGCCTATACCGTATAGACTTTGATCTCAAGAGGTTCCTAGTATTGTAAGTAGCTAAGAGTCCGCGAATATACCAGCTTTGTAGGTGTTTGCCGTAAGCAGATAAAATATAACGCTCTACAAGCATGAGCATGGCGGGCTCAGTTGGATAGGGCACTCCTTTCCTCTAGCAGTAGGGTTTCTTTCCGAGGGTGGGAAGCACTGACTGTCCGAAGCTTGGACTCTCATGTAGGCCGATTGTGGCGCGATATACATTGAACCCCGAGGCATGCGAAACCCCTAACCACTGCATGCTTTTCACCCCCAAACTCTAACCCCAAAGCCCCAAACCCCGCAGTTGCTAAACCCCACTGCGCTCGCCCACGCAAAGTATTGCCTGCAGCCCTCTGACTCCAAAGGGTGCACTGGCAGGGAGCTGGCTGGCCGAAACCATGAGCCTTAACTTTTAGTTAGTGTCCCAACACCACCGTAACCCTTTAAGCTGAACTGTAAGCTTCCCCACGCGAACCACTTCCAAGGTGCTATCAGCAGGCACATGGTTTGGCCACGAACGCCTTTCCGGCCACCCGTCCTGTTCACGCCTTCAGGGTTTAGAATCGGGTAATTTGGATGTCTAGATAGAGTCTAGTTAGTCGAGTTTCGGTGTGGGCTTTAGGGCTGGTTTAGGTTCAGGGCTAGTTGGGGCCTGTGGTCTTGGGATGTAGCTTTATCTGGTTGGGGCTTTAGGCTTAAAGGTGCAAGCTTTGGGTTTTGTGCTTTCTCCCTTAAAGACAAAGGCAGTGGTTTGGAAAGCCACGCTGTAGAGAACGACGATGAGAGGTGTAGAGTGTAGAGTTTAGGGCTTAGGAGGAGAAAGCAAACTCGGCAGTCACATGTTGAACCTATGCGGCTATGCGGAGATCCGATTCGGGCAGACAGCCGTAAACCCTTAAGCGTCCATGTGCCTGCAAAGTGGGATGTTGGTCCTTAAATCTCCATAAACCTTACAGTGCCCACACATGGCAGGTGACTGGGCTGACAAGCAATCGAGCATTTTCCCGAAAGTGTCATGGGACCATGGTTCTTGACAGCCAACATGGCCTAATCATCCAGCACAAGACGCTGTACCAAGAGAAGTTCTCAGATTCCAAAAAGATTGGTACCGCATCCCAAGGCCTCGCGTAATACTGACCGCTTTTGCAGAATGTAGAGTTCTTCCGTAACGGATTTCCAAAGAGGGTGAAGGTGATTTTCCGGAGGACTGGGGCGACGAGTCTGCAGGATCGTGAACTTGTTTTGAATACTATTCTATGCTATACTTATTGTTGCTAAAATATTACTTGTTGAGCTTCCCGACCTGTCCGTTCGCAGCTACGCAAGATTCTCGAAATACCCCAGATCTCAGACGGTTCAGGCTGATCGCTGCATCCTGCGCACGACTGGTGATAATGATGAGAATCTAATGATGTTGATGACGATGATGATGGTTCAGGTTCCGGCTATGCTGGTCAAGATGAGATCATCCAGCGAAGCCATAAACCCTTAAACCCTATGACTAAACATGTTCCCAAGCACATGCCCCTATGCCCTGCGACAATGCTTGACCCTATGGTAATAGCCGCTTTCGCACCTGTACTGTAAAACCCGAAACCCTTAACCCCACTAAACCTCCAGGCCCGCAGCTCTAGAACCCTCTTTTACTCTACAAGCCTGCAAAGGCCTGAACTGCAACACAGCCCTAAACAATTATGCCTGCAACTCTCTAAAGGAGCGAAACTGCCTAAACTGGAACCCAGCCCGAGACGCCAAACCCTCCAAACCCTATCACATCCTGAAAGGCCCTATACCCTAAACCCTGAAGCAACCCTATAAGTTAGCCTTAAACCTTCCAATCCGCACCGGCTCAATCTCAAACTGGAACCCTTAGCATCAAACTAGCCCAGAAGCCATATTATATAATAGGGCCTTTGGACCCAAAAGCCTTAAAATCTTTGAGGGTAAGGGAAACCCTAAACCCTAAACCCTAAACGGGACGACCACGAGGCAGCTTTCTCTGGAGGTTCCGGTGCTGTCGCTTGGATTGGAGCTAAGGTTCCGGGTTTCGAGACTTTTCGGGTTTCAGGTCAAGGGGTTTGGGTTTACGGTTTAGGGTTTAGGGGTTTAGGGGTTTAGGGTTTAGGGGTTAGGGGTTAGGGGTTAGGGGTTGGTTTGGGGTTTGGGGTTCAGGGTTTAGGGTTTCAAGATTTCTTGTCTTTGTGTGCTTTGCGGGCTTGTCTTGTATGGAACAGTAGAAAGGCTCTGCAGGTTGGCAGGAGTTTCGGAATCATCTTCGGCGTAGATTCGTGCCTACGTCGTCAATTCCTTGGCGCACTGCACTTTGGAAACCCTAAACCCTAAACGCTAAACCCCTAAACCCTAAACCCTAAACCCCCATAAACCCCTAAACCCTAAACCCTAAACCCCTAAACCCTAAACCCTAAACCCTAAACCCTAAACCGTGGCAACACTTTACAAGCCCGAAGAACCTCCACACCTGCAGCTCCTACAAACGTGGCTTCCTCTGCAAACCTTGTTAAACAACACATGCAGTTGAGAACCTTCAATGGGGGTTTAGGGTTTAGGGTTTAGGGTTTTAGGGTTTAGGGTTTCGGGTTTCGGGTTTAGGGTTTCAATATCTCGGCAAGGTCCTGCTTATCAATCGGCGAACATCTGACAGTCCATTGCCCCAGTAAATCCCAGTAACGCCCATGCAAAACCCTTCCCTACTAGCCCTACTCGCAAGCCACATACTGTAGGAGCCTAAACAATTACCAATACTATCTTTGGATTCCTTATTATATCGTTAATTACAGTATAGTATACCCTAAACCCTAAACCCTAAACCCTAAACCCCACCCTAAACCCATACCCCCAAACCCTACTCTAATTATTGAGGCCCCTACTTTCAGACCGTCTGGGACCGTGCAAGTCTTGAGCCCTACTCCCGACAGCCCCGAAGTCATCAAGCCCTAAGCTTCGAACGGTTTAGGGTTTAGGGCTTAGGGTTCAGGGTTTAGGGTTTAGGGTTTAGGGTTTAGGGTTCCCAACCCCGAAAAGCTCTAAATGCCTGAAAGTGCCTTTAATCCAGATCCCCAAATCCAAAAACCCTAGGTCCGAAACCTTCAAACTGTCAAATCTAAACCCTAACCCTAAGGGTCCAAAGGACCCAATAATAAGGTACTTTGGTTGCGGATAGTAGTTTTCTAGCTTAATATTAGGGAGAGTGTATGATTATTAGGTACTTGGACCCTTAGGGTAAGCCCCCAAACCCCCGATGGAACCTTATAGAGCTGACAGATCCTTCACAGAGCCTATTGTGCTGTTGATGAGATGAATCCTGCATTACCCATAATAGGGAATATACCAGAATTCCCTTAGTTTAGGGTCCTTTAAGGTAATTACAGGATCCCTAAACCCTCAACCCTAAACCCTAAACCCTAAACCCCTGAACCTTACAGGATTTGGATAATCAGCAGTATCCCTTAAGAAACCCTAAGCCCTAAACCCCTCTAGCCTGAGGATGGGGTCCGCATCCGGGCAGTGAGCTGGAATGTGGCGGCCGTCAACAACAACCCTTTCGAGCACCTTTAGGGTTCAGGTTTAAGGATTTAGGGGTTTGGGGTTTAGGGTTTAGGGTTTAGGTTTTAGGGTTTAGGGTTCAGGTTTAAGGATTTAGGGGTTTGGGGTTTAGGCTTTAGGGTTTATTGTCTTTCTGTTGGTTTAGGGGTTTAGCGTTTAGGAACCCAAAACCCCAAAACCTCAGGGTTTCGTTCTGCGGTTCTTTCAAGGTTCCTGTGAGTAAGGGATCGAAGCAGGATGTCGATGAGGTTTTGGGGTGTTCCTTCAAAGCTCCTTCGTATAAGGGGTCTGTACGAAGGTTCTATAGGGCTTAGGGCTTACGGTTTAAAGGGATAGGATTTCCCTAAATATCGGTATAAGATGTCTAGTCAAGCTTTTGCATGCTTCCTCGGCAGCATTCAAGAAGTCGAGGTGGAATGCGGTGGAGTGCAAAACTCTTTTATATAGATCCAGTTATTAAACCACTGAGCACTCATCGAACAGCACATGCTGCTGTGTTATGCATAGCGCCGTGCTACTTCAACCTCTCTTGGACCACGAGGTGGAATGCATTGTTTTCAGAAGAATGCACGTCGAAGCACAGTGCATAGGGAGGCCTTTGGTACAAGCCCTGGAGCCTTCATCACCACTATAAACTTACACATTCCGGGCTCCGTGTTTGGGGATTGAAGTTTCCAGAGGGTCTCAAAGTATCACGTCTGGACTCCTTCCCCAAAGGGTCCAAGTTATAGTATGGTATATACTTTTGGGGCCCAAATAGCTGCAAAGTAGCTACCATATTATTACTTGGACCCTTTGGGTTCTAAGAATTTTGAGGAACTCATTGCAGTCACTCGACGATTTCCTATGCCTCGGGAGCAATTAGGCTTTGATTCCGGGGCTTGCGATTCCGCGATGGGACCTGGCCATTAGGGTTTAGGGTTTAGGGTTCTAGGGTTTAGGGTTTAGGGTTTAGGGTTTAGGGTTTAGGGTTTAGGGTTCTAGGGTTTAGGGTTAGAGAAGAGGCCTCCTGGTTTACGGTGAAGCATGCCCTGATCTTCAATCTTCCATCTGAAGACACTACTTCAGCGAAAACCCTAAGCCCCAAAATCCGAAAACCTTAACTTAACCCTAAACCCTAAACCCTAAACCCTAAACTAAAGTCCTGTACAAACCCTAAACATTCCGAATGACACCTCAAGGCGTCAACCCTAAGACAGCGACCCGGCAGTCTTCAAGTTTCTCAAAGAAAGCCCCCAAGGCCTCGTCTTTAGGGTTGAGGCTTAAGGGTCTAGGGGTTTAGGGTTTAGGCTTTAGGGGTTTAGGGTTTAGGGTTTAGCGGTTTAGGGGTTTAGGGTTTAGGGGTTTGGGGGTTTGGGGGTTTAGGGTTTAGGGTTCGTTTAGCCATTTTTAGATCATATTAAACCTATAGTATCCATCGTATTTTTGTTTAAGGGTCTAGGGTTTAGGGTTTGCTTAACCAGTTTTAGGTTTAGGGTCCGAGAAGGTAGCCCGAAGCAAGAACTACAATGGAGACTAGACCGCAAACCCCTAAACCCCAAAACCCTAAACCCTAACCCTACAAGCACTGGTGAGGTATTGGATCACGCACCCTTCCACCGAGTATCGAGACCTGATGGAGTCGGTCGAGAAGTTCATCGTCGACCCCGGCGAGGATCTCTGTTATGACGTTTCAGTGTTTGGGGGTTGGGGGTTTAGGGTTTAGGAAGTTCAGGGCTTATAGGCTCGGGTTTAGCGTTTCGGTGATTCTGAGTTGCAGGCTTTAGCTCTAGGCTTTGTCCTTGTAAAAGTTGACCTTATCCCCAAAATCCAAAACCCGAAACCTTTCAATACCGGCGGAGATGTGCATGGGCCGGCCATCGCTCCCGCTCCTCGTCGTCAGCTTTATCTTCCGGGTCGCCATCCTGAACACAAAGATGTTCTTCTTTTTCATCACCATCGTCGTCGTCATCATCATCATCATCAACAACAGCAGCAACAGCCGCAAGAACAACTCAAACATTATTACCGCCTCGACCTCCTCCTCCTCCTCCTCCTCCTCCTCCTCCTCCTCCCCCCTCCTCGTCTCTTCGCTTCGCCATCATTCTGTCAGCACGATTGCAGCCATCGTCATCGTCTTTGCCGTCAGACCTCCGGTACTACCCTTCCCAGCAGCTGAAATATTGACACTTAACTCCGGATCCAAAGTACAGTAGAACAAAACTAGATCTCGTAACCGTCGTGAGGAGGATGTGCCGTTGCACGCTGTCTTCACGGCCCCTTGGCGAACCTGCACACCTGCGCACCCCAACTACTTTGACCTCAAAGCCTTCAACCGTTCTCAGTCTACCGCCTATAGCAAGTGGGTAGTTCTCTAAATTAGGGTCCCTTTGAGGAGCCGTTTTTGTACGGGTGCAGTACTATTTTGGGGACCCCAAAAAGGGACCCTAACTTCAGAGAACTATCCATTTTAGAAGCTTCGGGGTGTAGTGACGTAGGGTTTAAGTTGTTCGGATCTAAGCTCACGGGGCGATGAACATCTCCAGTGTATGGTATATAGTAACTCGTACATACTACACAGCGTATAGCATATATAGTAATGCAGTACATATTCTATAGTGTATCGTGTTTTTAACACAATATATAGTACATAATAATAATGTATAGTGTATCGTGTGTTTAGTATATAGTGCGTCAAACACAAAGAGTATGCCATCTATTGTATCTAGTATTCTGTGTCCGGAACTTATCCATCAATGCATTCGCAGTTTCAGGGGTTGGTGATTAGGGCTTAGCATCCAAGTACACATGTACATGGGATCTTGGATGACAGACGAAAATTAGGATATTCGGTTGTGTCGTTTGCATGGGTTCGCAATGGCAGATGACCCTTGGACAACGCCCTTACCATCATGGATAGAAGAAGGCCCATGCCCCCGGGTGAAGACCCCCCTATAACCCTAAACCCAACTCCCCTAAACCCTAAACCCAAGTCCCCTAAACCCTAAACCCAACTCTGCTAAACCCTAAACCGAACTCCCCTAAACTCTAAATGCAACTCCCCCAAATAACCCTAAACCCAACTCCCCAAAACCCTAAGCGCAACTCCCCACAATATCCCTAAACCCAACTCCCTTAAATAACCCTAAACCCAACTCCCCTAAACCCTAAACCCAATCCCCCCAGACACTAAACCCTACATGCTAAACCCGTTCCCCCCCAGACACTAAACCCTAAACCCAACTCATGACCGTAAACTGAACCTTTAGCCCGACACTCTGATCTCTGAACCCCGGACTCTACTATAGGGGCCTAAATACTTGCCAATACTATGTTGGGTGTTCAAATATTCGTATAACTTTCGTATAAAATACCCCCAAAACCCTATTCAGATTGCTAAGGCCCCTATATATTCGGGTCCTACCCTACCCCTGTTTTGAGGTATCTGATTTGTATGGTCCGGACATATAGACAAAGTAGATACCCTGACAAAAGGATAGGGTATGACCTACACTCAACCCAAACCTGACACGTAAAACCCTAATATAGGTGCCTTAATGATTACCTATACTATTTCGGGGTCTACTTATTATAAGCATAGTATCATATGCCCCAAAACCCTGTTCTAATTATTACGACCCCTACATGAAACCCTAAACCCTAAACTC
>CAJNDV010003686.1:0-10191 GCA_905221635.1 Symbiodinium sp. CCMP2456
TAGGGTTAGGGTTTAGGGCGTTTAGGATCCAGGGTGTGTTAGAGTTTGTTTAGGGTTCCCTGAACTTAAGGTATTCTACAAGGGTTCCATCAAGGTTTTGCGCGGGTTTGGGTTCAGTCTTTCGGATGTAGGAAGTTTTCGCTGGCCTTCTTAAATGCTTCTATTGCACTGCTTCAGCATGCCTCCCCTAAACCCTAAACCCTAATTGCTGCTTCTCTGGGCTATGCAGTTAGGAGCTGCTGCAGGGATCCTGGCCCAAAGCCCAAGAACCGTAAAACCTAAACCCCTAAACCCTAAACCCTTAACCCTTAACCCTAAACCCTAAACCCTAAACCATACCCTCACCATGTATAGCCTTCAAGCTCTTCTTGAATGGTACCTAGAAGTAGGGTCGTAAAGACTTTGAATTGGGTGATTTGCTTTTGTTGCCTTACTTACAGCCAAGTCTCCTGATCCTGTAAGGAAGTACAGGAAGCAGCAGCAAGATTCAATTGTAGGGGCTTGTGATTCAGGTTCGAGTGCAAGTTTGTGGAGCTTCACTGCTTTGCTTTGAGGGCAAGGGGTTGCTTGTCACCAGAGATCCTTTCTGTGAAAGGGCATGTGTGCGAGAGTGTGCATAAAGCCTGCCAAATCCGTTCCTGAAAATATCGCATGCCTCTTAGGGACCCTTGATTACCGGACGCTGGAGTCTTTGGGTAGGCCCAGGGTTGGTATTCGCAGTCCTACCGGCCACGATGAACACATTTGTTTGCAAGAATGCTGCTCATGTGCTGGCGAGGATTCGACAGCTATTTCGGCTGCTCGGCTGAAAACCGTATGCCCTACCAGCAGTCCAAACTCTACAGAATAGTAGGCTATGCCCTCCCGCCCCCCGAATCATGTGATGTTCCATCCTTTGAAGAGCATGTGCTCGGCTCCGCAGGCAAATCCTCAGCTCTCAACCGAGATCCTAAACCCTAAGCCCCGAACCCTAAACCCTCTAAGCCCCCTAAACCCAAAACTTCTGAACCCCCTAAACTCTAAACACACTAAAGCCCAAACCGTGGAACCTGTTTTTCCCAGCCCTTTATCCGTCCCTTGGGACTGCAGAACAATTCACCGAACAAGCTACAAGGGGGCCCTTCAGCATTTCCAATATGATGCCTCCGGGTTCCTCGTTATTTGCCTATAGATATGTACATGTGTGTATATATATATATATATATATATATTCATACACGTATGTATGTATGTATGTATGTATGTATGTATGTATGTATGTATGTATGTCAATGTAACTATTTATTTGCTTGTTTCTATCAGTTTTCTGCATGTGTTTATATTTGTAGTATCATGTACCCCCCTAAATCGATTCTCAAACTACTAGGGTTCTTCAACGAACACGCCACCCTAAACCCTGACGCCGCTCTTAGAACCCCCAAAGCCGGCGCAGGGACCCCTAGCTGCGAAAGACACCCTCACATCAAGCCTGAACTGAAGCACCTTATAGAAACAACTTTAAAAGTCCTGAACTCTAAACCTTAAGCTCTTGAAGCCCGGAACTCTGAACCCCAAGCTCTTAAAGCCCTGAGCTCTGGACCTAAAAACCTTAACGCAAACCTCTTGGAAACCCCGAGCTCTGAACCCTCAACCCGTAACCCTTAACTCTTAAAGCCCTAAACCCTAAACCCTAAACCCTAAACCCCAAACCCTAAAACCCTATGACCCTAAACCCTAAACCCTAAACCCTCAATCCCTAAAACCCTATGACCCTAAACCCTAAACCCTAAACCCTCAATCCCTAAACCCTATGACCCTAAACCCTCAATCCCTAAACCCTATGACGCTAAACCCTAAACCCTCAACCCTAAACCCTAACTTCTTAAAGCTCTGGGTGGTCATGCCACGGGTGCCTTAGTCGACTTTGGTCCTACCTATAGTCTCCATTGTAGTTCCTTTGGGTTTAGGGTTTAGGGTTTAGGGTTCAGGGTTCAGGGTTTAGGGTTTAGGGGGGGATACCTTATAAAATCCTTAGTATATTTTTGGTTACACCAAAAAACGAACTACAATAGAGACTTAGAGACCCTAAACCCTGCAAGTTCTACTTGGCAGCTCTGTACAAACTGACAGCTTGACAATCGCAGCTTCGAGTGGCACAAAGATGTGAGCGCGAGTGAGCCCTTTTGTCCCCTTCGGCAGGACCGTCTAGGCTCGCCATTTACTGCTGTGCTTCGTTCTTTCTTGAGCAATCCACTTCCGTGCAAGCTACCGCTTGCATGGTAGCGGAGCCCCCGGTTGGGCGCCGGTGGTTCTAAGATCCAGGGCCCAAAAACAAGGCTCCAACTGCTAGGGCCGTTGGAGAATCCGAGCGGTGCAATGACACAGGAAGTGGGCAAGTCCAAAGATGGGGTGCCACAGTGGGATGGGAATCCTGTGGGATTCCAGGAGTACTACGAGATGTGTCAGTTATGGGAGGCCACCACGCCGTGGCACAAGAGATATATGAACGGCCCGAGGCTGGCAACAGAGCTGCAAGGCGCCGCCAAGCGGCTGATTCTGGGGAAGTCCCCAGAGTGGTTGGCGCATCCGGCGGGGACACAGACCCTCTTGGATCACCTGAGGGCATGTCTCGGCCGTCCGCAGCTTAGCGAGCTTTCAGATTATCTTCAGAAGTACTTCCGACAGAGTCGCCGACGGGCTGGCGAAAGCATTGGCGACTATGTGACACGGAAGTGCGAAGTTTACTTGAGGGCCAAGCAGGCGTATCATCGAGTACGACCTCTACATCAAGATCGTCGACAACATCCGACCTCCTCCCGCGACTATGGGACTCCATACTGGAATGCCTCGAGAAGGAACAGCTGGGACTCCGAAGCCTCGTCCCAGGCAGCAGCTCCCGTGAGCGAGCAAGATGACAACACCTCAGCAGAGGCGACAGGCGAGCAGCAAGATGAGTGGACCTGGGGGCGCTCCCAGGATGAGCAACTCCAAGGATGGCAGACTGGCTGGGGCTGGTCAGGCTACTCCACTAGCTGGTGGGGCTCTCCATCGTGGCATTTTGCCGCGAAACCAAGCGCGTCAGAGCAGATCGAGGAGCTCTTGCCAGACTACATACAGGGATGGTTGCTACTGCAAGATGCTGGATTGGACGCGGAACAGCGGAATCTGATCACAACGGCTGTGCGGGGCGACTATACTCGCTTCAGCGAATCGCTCAGGAATTGCGGAACCAATGGTCTGAGCAGGATTTGAAGCGGCGAGATCACGCCACCAAGAACAGTGGCTACTGGGGCGAGCTCCAGGATGATGACGAGGATGAGGCCGATGCCAGCTTCGGCTACGACGAGGAGATCCTGGTGGCCGAGGGCATGAATGAGGAAGGTCTCTGGGCCATGCAAGAAGCAGCTCACGAAGAGCAAGAGGCCTTGGTCATCCTTCAGGGTGCGAGGAGGACTCTACGAGAGGCCCGGGAGAAGCAGAAGTTCGTGAAGAGTCCCGCCAGTATTACACCAAGACCGGGCCAAAAGGAAAGGGCAAGAGTTCCGGGAAAGCCAAGGACGACTCTCGCATGACGTGCCTAAGGTGTGGCCGGACCGGCCACAGAGTGGCCGATTGCCCAGATCCACCGACTGGACAGGGCAAACCGGACGAGCATGCTCCTTTTGTCTGTTATGCCGAGGGAACAGACACAGCCGAGGAAGCTATGATGACTACAGCGCCTACGACAGAAGACGCCGTCCTCCGGGGAATGGCTGTTGTAGATGGAGGAGCCACCAAGACGGTGGCGTCAGTGCAAGCGGTGGTCACTCATGCGGGTGAATCAGGCGAGCAAGGGTCACGACGGCGTACGCCATGTAGACCGAAACAACCGACCGGTCTTTTCGTTTGGGAATAGCAGTGCCAATCAGTGTTTGTCCACAGCCCAAGTGGCCATCCAAGCAGGTGGCAAGGATGGAACGCTCAACATTCACACCATCTCCCAGGGCCATGGACCGATACTGTTGTCAGTGGCGACCCTCAGGACGCTGGGCGCCGTCATAGACTTCGCCGAAGACCTTGCAGTGTTTCGGAGCCTGGACGCCAGCCGCATCATCCAGCTCCAGCGTTCCGCCACAGGACATCAGCTGATTCCATTGGCTCAGGATTTGCTCCACGGTGCAAAAGCCACCGTACAGGATGTGCCAAGCTTGAAGGCTTTTGTGAAGGACTCGAATGAGTCCTAGGGACAGCTCCTCTTCGTTCCAGGCCCTGATGGAAATGAAGAGGTCAGAAGTAGGACAGGGAATGGGATTGTAGATAGTAGATCCCAGGATACAACCCAGGGGAAAGGGGCTAGTGAATCTAGGGATGCTACTGGGGTCATTGAATTTACATCTCCGGACAATCTTTCAAGTAGGGAGGCCTCAGAGTTACAGCGCCAGCAGCCTTTCTCCAGCTACAAGCACGCCTCGCTCGCAGCCTCCCATCGTCCACAAGGCCTTGAGCAACATGTCGTTGGCCAAGATGTCAAAGGCCGAATTGACCAAGCGCATCCAGGAGTATGGCGAGGATCCGCCAACTCGCTGGAACAAGCCAGAGTTGTTTTGTCGGTTGGACGAGCTCATGAAGATGCGCGGCGAGGACAAAGCAACACTCAAGTTGCAGGCCAAGGGGTCCCTCAAGACCCAGATCACCGAGCTCAACAAGGCCCGCAAGAAGAAGGCAGACTTGGTCGTGTACCTCCAGGAGAAGCTGGGAGTGACGGCCGGGACCAACGAGACGATCGATCAATTGACCACGCGCGGCATCCAGGCCATTTACAGTCAAGTGGCTGCCACCAGCCAGGATGCTGTGGGGTTTGGCCGCCACAGCAAGATCACAACTGCTATCCAACGTACGCGGACTGGGTGAAGAAGACGGCAATCGAGGCCGACGATCAGGATCCCAGGCTGATGCGCCTAGCGGCCTGGCTGAATCAAGCCACCGATGTTCAGATGGCACCCCAGGAGGCTCCCAAGAGCAGGAAGGGCTACCATCTGGACGAGCCAATACCCGAACCGGCAGCGATCGCGCCACCGACTCCATCCTCTACGGCCTCGGGCAGCCAGGATCCAGCCTTGATGCAGATGATGACCGAGCAGCAGAAGGTGATGAAGCAGTTGATGGAGACCGCGGTCAACCTCCAGGAGCAGGTTCGCGACTTGAAGGACGAGAAGCCTCGCAAGAAGCAGTCGTGAACCGTAGTGCCAGTGCCCAGCTGAGTGCGCAGTTGGGCCGAACAGCGGAGGACCGGGATCAGGATCAGGAACAAGCCATGACCTTGGGCGAAGCTAGGACTTTGGAGCAGAAGTCTTGGGCCATAATTCCGGAATTGTTTTCTGATCTTTGTAGGCACAGTAGGCCGGTGTTGATGGAAGTGTCGTGTTCCTCCGACAGTAGGTTGTCCTCTGCTGTACAACAGATAGCCGGTAGCGAGAGTGCAGCATGTCGCTGTGCTCTGTGGAATGCCGGAGATCTTCGCACAGACGCGGGAGTCCGATTGATCATCGACCGGCTCCATTTGGAAAATCCGCAGAGTGTGTGGTTATCTCCTTCTACCTCCTCTTTCTCTCAATACCAGAACACACAACAGAAAAACCCGGAGCTAAACCAGGCGCTGCGCGAGAAGCGACAACAGGACATCCGGGCTCTCACTGGGATGAGTTGTGTCTTCCATGAGTGCATGCGACTAGGCATACATGCTACGCTGTGCATGAGTGACGGTTCGCAAGCTTGGAGGTTGCCAGTGATTCAGAAGCTGAAGCAGCATTTTTCCTTGTACACGGCCGTGACCAAAGGGTGTAGAATGAACTTGAGAGACCGCCAGGGCAGGGTAGTGCAGCATGGATGGCAGATCCTATCTAGTCATGACCGGATGGCTCAGGTCCTGGACCTTCCCTGCAGGTGCTCTTTCGGAACTAAGCACGGTCGACTTGAGAAAGGGATAAGTATTCCAGGGTCGAATTACACTAAGGAGTTTGTTGAGAGGGTTGCCCGGGTTTTGTGCCAGGAACTTTCGCACCATGGCCTGATGGAGGAATGCCGGGGCCAGTCCCGACTACCAGTCCTCTTTGGGCAAGATGCTGGCTGTACCTGTGAAACCCAGAAGAACCCCAAATTTAACCTTCAGTGTGGTGTGTGTGTTCAGGAAGCTTACAGTAACACGCCAAGCCCCGAGGAAGCGCCCGCGGAATGCCACTGGTCCCAAGCCTGTGTAAATGAGTGTGAACTTGAGGCTCAGAAGCTCTTCAGCAAGACTTGTGTGACATTTCAGGATCTTGAGGGATTTCTTCAGAAGTTCGAGAGGCTTCCCCCAAGTAGGCGAAGGCTCTTTCAGGGTTCTGGAGCCCAAAGCATCATTATCGGTATGTATTCTTATGGGTCCCTGCAAGGCGTCACCAACAGGTCCCGAGAACTCCCTGAGACGAGTAAACTCCTGAATAAGTTCCTCAAGCAACATGTGCCTCAAGATGCTACGTGGAATGCCTTTGTCGTCAGCCGGAATGGACGGACTCCAATCCATAGAGATCACCAAAACAACCCCAACCAGAAGAACTGGATATGTGGGTTTGGAAACTACACCCAAGGTGAATTATGGGTAGAAACTCCTAAAGACTATGAGGGTCCGTCGGCCCTGCGACAGGAGCGCGAGGATGGCTCCTGGGTGCAGGGGCGTGTGGTGCCAATTCGGCACACGGTGGAGTCCTTCTCTCCCAAGGCCTGGCATGGGACATGTCCATGGCAGGGCGACCGCATTACTATCACTGCGTACACCAGTAGAAGAGAGGAGCAACTGAGTGCGGAGGAACGGAGAGAGTTGAGAGAGTTAGGTTTCCCTCTTAAGCCCCAGCCCTCTGGTGAACAGGCCCAAGTGGTTCAGAGCAACCCCAGCAGTTCGTCTCAGCCCCAAGGCCCGCAACAGGAAGATGAAAGAATCCGTAGGAAGCTGTATCTCCTCCACGCCGCTACGGGTCATGGGAGTAACAGACACCTTGTGGAAGCGTTGCGTAGGAGAGGGGTTTCGGACAGGGTTCTTCAGCTGGCTCGGGAGTTCAAATGTTCGGTGTGCATGGAAAAGCAGAAGGTAGGAAACCGGCCCCCCCGAAGCTCAGCACAATCAGTGCGGATTCTGATGGTGATCGATGAGGGTTCTAGGTTCAGGGCGGCTAAGGTGCTCTCCAAGGGGTCCAAACAGACCCCAAACGCGGCCTCGTGTCTGGGTTTCCTTCAAGAAGGGTGGATTCAGTATTTCGGCGTTCCCAGGGTTTTGCGGTTGGACCCCGCGGGTCCTTTCCGTAGTCATGCGGTGGAACACTTCTGCGGTAAACATGGAATCCATTTGGACCTGATTCCGGGAGAGGCTCACCACCAGATAGGCGTGTGCGAACAAGCCGTGGGATGTATCAAAGAAGTCATGACTAAAGTATGTGATCGAGACTCCGATGTGACTGCTGAAGAGGCCCTCGCACTAGGAATTTCTGTCTGTAACCAGAGGGATCTGATCCGTGGCTTCTCTCCTGCTCAACATGTTTTAGGCCAGAGTCCCGATGCTGTGGGTCGATTGGTAGGCAATGAGATCCCGACAGATCTCTTGATAGAGAATGCAGCCGGGGAATTCCAGCGAGCCCAAGCCCGTCGCTCGGAAGCGGAAAAGGCCTTAGTTGACTGGAACACACAGCGGCGGATCGTGAGAGCCCAGAATTCCAGGAGCAGGCCATCGTATGACTTCGAACCAGGAGAGCTTGTTTTCTTTTGGAGAGTGCAGAACAGCTCCCAGGGCCGACGGCAGCCCGGGAACAAGTACGGGTCCTTCCTAGGACCGGTGCGCGTACTGGCAACAGAGTCACGACGAGATGAGGATGGTAACCTCCGGCCAGGTAGTGCCATCTGGTGTGTGAGAGGCCGGAGCCTTCTCAAATGCTCGCCAGAGCAGTTGCGAAGAGCCTCCCCAAAGGAGGAACTCGTGGAGGCCCTGTCCGAGGGACGCCAAGCTACTCCTTGGACGTTCACACGAGTCGCCGAGGAAATTGGCGGCAACAAATACCAGGACATTTCGGAGGAGCGACCTTCCGACGAGGAGTGGCGACGAGCCCAAGACGTCGAGCAGCAGGAGCCGCCCGTGAGACATCGGATGACACGCAAGCGTCCAGGTCCAGAAGTCGCCGAGGACATGGATGACGAGACACCTGGACAGCCTTCGATGCCAAGTCGGCCCCGGAGACAATCCAGCCGGCCAGCCTTGAGCGGCAGTGCTGAAGCTTCCGGCACCAAGTGGTGGGAGGAGCTTCCAAAGACAGCCTGGGCAGCTGAGGAGACGAGCTTCTGGACGCAAGACAGCGCCGCCGTGGAGGTCGAGATCGAGATGCCAGAGTCAAACAGAGGGTGGCAGGAAGCCACAAAGAACCTGACAGGTTACTTCGTGGGAGCCTTGAAGCGTCGCGCCGTCGAAGTGTCGGAAAAACACTTGAGTGCTGAGGAGAAAGCTCAGTTCCAAGAAGCGAAATCCCTCGAGGTGAAAAAATTTTATAGCATCGGAAGCCTTTGAATCGCTGCCCGCAGGACTTAAGCCGTCACGGGAACAAGCCATCAACATGAGGTGGATTCTTACTTGGACGGTCCGCGACGACGGGACGTCCAGGGCCAAGGCACGTGCAGTGCTATTAGGCTTCCAAGACCCCGGATACGCTCATAGAGCGACCACAGCTCCAGTAATGTCCAGGCAGACTCGCCAACTTTTTCTGCAACTCGCTGCCAATAGAAGATGGAGTGTCTCCAAAGGAGATGTGTCGGGAGCGTTCCTGCAAGGCCGGGAATATCCGACACTACTGTACTGCGTGCCTTGCGACGAGATCTGCGACGCTATGCAGATCCCCCGGGGCAGTGTGACGAGATTGCGGCGCGCTTGCTACGGTTTGGTGGATGCACCATTGGAACGGTACAGGACAGTGTCGGAGTATTTTGAATCACTGGGTCTAGAAAGACAATGGTCAGACGCATGTGCTTGGGTCTGGCGACCTCAAGGGCGAGTACGAGGCTGATCACTGGTCATGTAGATGATTTCTTGTTTGGTGGTTCATCCGAGGACAAAGAGTGGCAAGGGATCCTTGCCCAGATCAAGCAGAAGCTTAAGTGGGGAGACTGGGATCAAGACAGCTTCACACAGTGTGGAGTTCAGATCCAGAAGACTACCTCAGGCTTTGAGCTGTCTCAGCCGAGTTACTTGGACGGCATGGTGGAGATTTCCGTGTCTGCAGCCCGGAAAAAGGAGAGCGGCTCCCCCACGACAGACAGAGAGAAGAGTAAGTTGAGGGCTCTTCTTGGAGGCTTGAGCTGGCACGCGCAGCAGGTGGCCCCACACGTGGCTGCCGAAGTTTCCTTACTGCTGAGCGAAGTAAACCACAGCACAGTCCAAACGATTGCCAAGGCGAATCAATTGTTCTTGAACACCAAGGCCCGGAAGGACCACCGCATGCTGATTCATGCTTTCACTGAGGACGAAGCCCTGGCAATGTATGCCTGGGTCGACGCGGCCACAGACAACCGTCCCGACGGTGGCAGTACCCAAGGGATCTTCGTAGGAGTAGGTCCTGAGAGCTTACTTCAGGGCTCCCTGGGAGGCATCACGCCAGTGGCCTGGCATTCTTCAAAAATAGATCGTGTCTGCCGGAGCCCAGGCTCTGCTGAAACTCAGGCGGCAGTGAATGGGGAGGATGCTTTGTTCTTCGCAAGGTTCCAGTGGAGTGAGATGCTCTACGGGATCCCCGACTTGCGAGCTCATGAAGAGGTAGCTGGCCGAGTTCCAGGGTGCCTGATTACGGATTCCCGGAATGTCTACGACAAGTTGGCTACAGAAGTTGTCATCATAAAGGGCAAGGAGAAGCGATCCAACATCGAATTGCTTAGCATCAAGCAGGCACAACTTACTACAGGACTACATGTACGGTGGGCTCATTCGGAAGCTCAACTGGCAAATGCCTTGACAAAGATGGGCCATGCCAGAGAGCTAGAATTATTCTACCGCATGTCACACCAGTGGAAGATTGTTGAGGACGACTTCATGAGATCGGCTCGCAAGCGTCGTGAGCAAGGCATCCAACCTCTTGAAGGAAAGACCGGAGATGTAAATGAGTAAAGCGAGTTTTCTGCTGGGTTGTCGGGTTGGGGGTCATGCAAGTTCTACTTGGCAGCTCTGTA
>CAJNDV010003689.1:0-10445 GCA_905221635.1 Symbiodinium sp. CCMP2456
GAAAATCTAGGGTTTGCGGATCAAAAAAAAACTAAATCAGGATCAACAAAAAATTAAACGGGGATCAGTAATAGTCGTAGTAGTACTAGTAGTAGTAGTCCAAGTAGTAGTAGTAGTAGTAGTAGTAGTAGTAGTAGTAGTCCTACTAGTAGTACCAGTAGTACTAGTAGTACTAGTAGTACTAATAGTAGTAGTAGTTGTAGTAGTGGTAGTAGTAGTAGTAGTAGTAGTAGTAGTAGTAGCTGTAGTAGTAGTAGTAGTTTTCCCTCCCGCCTGGCTAGGACGAACCTACGATGCAGGGTCTCTCAGAGCAAACTGTTTACGGGTCCCCCCAAGCAGTTTACTGCACACGGCTTTGGGGGACTCCAACTCATCACAACTTCATTTCGAAGTGTACACGGGGCCATCACGGCCAAAAGTGTTTCGGTCGCGAGGACCAGTGCCCATACCTTCAAGGTTGTTCCACACAAACTCTTTCGCTGACTAGACTGCTCATCTGCACCCCTATCGCTCTCACACATGGCTCACTTCACTAGCGCCACATTCGCACCCGGCATCCTCTCACAACTCGACGTTTTGACTCTTTCCAGGATCAATGTATCTCGCAGTCCCCCAAGTTTGGACGTGTTCCGGTAACCATCTGTACCCTGAGGCTGCGAAATCCACCGACCCTAGGTTCCTCAAATGCGTTTCCATCTCATACTCAGCTTCTGTGAATTCAGCTCCTCCAATATCAGCAGTGCAGCATCCAGGGGGCCATCCAAATTCCGCACAAATTCATCCATATAAATTCAACCAAATTCAACGAATTCCACGAAGGCAAATTCGTGAATTCGCAGCTTGCAGGGCCACTTACATGCAGAAGAAAACGACCAGGCAGCCGAAGGCAAATTCGTGAATTCGCAGCTTGTAGGGCCACTTACATGCAGAAGAAAACGACCAGGTAGCCGGCTTCACCAGTGTGCAAGAATGTAACTCGTCTCGTCTCCGTGCAGCATGCACCAGGTTCCTCCGGCCAAACACCAGTCATCTCCGCTGTGAGTTTCCAAAGTATCGACGACGAGAGCCTGTGAAGAAGAACACTTCTCTCATCAACGGCATGCAACATGCAATGGTTCGCCCAGCCAGTCCGGCGAGGGACATGCAGATGCAGTCATCTCAGCTGTGAGCGCCAATGCAGTGAGTCCACGCGCAGTTTGCCCACGCGCGGTGTGTGTTCCGGAGCTCCGGCCATGGCAGCAGTCAGTGCTTTCTTATCCTTTAAGCTGCCAACTAAATGAAATGTCAATGTGAGGGGTCGAGGGTGCCATGCATATTTGGGGGGGCCCATACCGCCTGAGCGCAGCCCTGAATCTTAAAGAGTAGGAGGGAGAGAGAAGAGCGAGGAAAGCACGAGGAGAGAGGGTCACTAAATGAGTCTGCAAGTTTGTGGTCGGGTCCAGGGGTCTGCTCCACCGCTTTTTGTTTGTTTTTGCGTGTTTTTTGCGGCAGTGTCTTGGCCTACTGTGACACCAAGCACGAACTCTTGGATTGAGGTTTGTCCTCTCTCTCGCTCGTTATGTCGCTCATTCGCCTTCTCTTTTGCACTTGCTGTCCACGTTCCGAGGAGCTCCTGAGTGGGCACTGGAATCGACAGGAGTTCGCAGAGGCTACTTCTTACAATAGGACACAAAGTATGACAATGGATACTCGTGAATGCTGTTAAAGTAACTCTTGGTCCGTTTTTCCACGACGTGCAACAATGGATCAGGGAGCGACTATCGAAAAGCAGAGGATCATGCTGCACACTTGCAATTCGTCCGGCAATGGTTTTATTACAGTGTAGCATGGATACCTCCCCACGTGGGCACTGGATCCACAGGTCGCCTCCTTCATGTCGGGTCAGGCAAGTCAAGAAAGCTGGGCCTTCTGCATTCCCTAGATCTCTATGTGGGCCTTTGTTGAAATTTGAGGCTAGGACCATGGTTGTAAAATGATGTGCAGGAAAGTGTTGGCAAACAAACTTTGCAAGTACCTGCACCATGTGTCTGAGTCTGAATGAAGCCTTGGTCAGCTCGGAAGCTCTTCTGGGGTTGAGGCCTAAGACCAGGTATGACTGGAGGGGCTCGGTGGCTTGGCTTGGCTTCAGGCGTTTACATAGCGGAACGAGGGTCCAAAGGTCAAGGATGTCCGCATGGGAGATATAGGTCGCATTCAGGAGTTTATGGGCCTTGAGCTCGGCTGGGACCAGGCAAGGCTCGGTTCCTAGCTCGATTGCCTCACTTACAAGTTGTCCTAAGGGTTTGTATGGCTGTACTGTGTTTGGGGATAGAGCCTCATCGGTTCTGTTGGGGCAACCAAATCGGGCTCTTTTGGGGCGATGGGACAGTTTGGGGTCCAGGAGTTCCGGGAGGTTTGCGAGTTGTTGGGATCCTTCTTGTTCTCGCTCCTGTTCAAACATGAGACTGCAGCAGGTTCGTAAACCGTGTGAACGAAACAAACCCAAACCAGTGGCTGCCTCAGGAATGACAAACCCTACTTGATCGGTCTGCGCTCGGGCAAAAAATCTGCTCAGTTGATTGAGGACTGGGGGTGGGCTCCTAATGCAGGGCAGCTGCAATCCAGCAATTCGGTGACGACATTTTTTCATGCATCATGCAAGCACTGTGATGTTTGGCGCGGTCATGCAGAGTACGGCGACTTAAATTCAAAACAGGCAATTAAATTCGGAAATTCAGACATGCAAGTGGTGCCATGAATTCAACGTGGTTGCAATCGTAGTGGCCGTGCAGCGTGGTGCGTGTCATGCAAAACACATGCAAAAGTAGACATGCAGAAGTCGCCGAGGGTCTCTGCGGACAAAAGGTTCAGGGCAGGACAATGCAACGCAGTGCTCGTGTTTGGTCGACGTATGCCTACAGGCTCCACAGGCTCCACAACAGTTGGAGCAGTCTGGAAGTATGCCTACAGGGTATAAGCATGCCTACAGGGCTCGGGCTCGGGAGCATCTGCTGTTGTGTACTCCCCTCGTCGCCTGTGTTTTGGCAGGCAATGAATTAGCGAAAAGCCGACCTGATCACAGCGGCCTGCTGCGGCGTCAACATATACTGGTCCGTTGTCCCTGGCACGAAGATCTGCGGCACTGGTGCCTGTGTTGCGACGAACAGGGGCGGTGGCGCTGTACTGCTGGCGGGAATGCTCTCCTGCAGGCGAATCATCTCTGGACCTGGGTGATGATGTTGTGATGGCGGCGTGTCGGTATTGGTCCCAGTCGTTGTCGCCCCATGCTGGTTGGGCGGCTTTCTCGCTGGGATCTTCGGGAGGCGGTCCAGCACTTTGTTCTCCATGTCCTGTATCAGACTGTTGATCTCCAAAACCTGGCGACTCACGTCTGTCATCCAAGACCAGAGCTGGTCCAGTGTCTCCTTGGACTCTGTAGAGACGTGCTGGACGTCTCCCAACATACGGAGCGTTCTGTCAACCGGCAGGTCGTCGATCCGTCCTCGGATGCCATTGGCCTCATTTTGAAGGTCTGCAATGGCCGCGGTCGTTTTCTCGATCAAGGTGTTGCGAACCTCCCTCACCATTGGTGCAATGGTACTCACCAAAGCCTTCAGCCCGCCGTGCTCCGTGAACCATTGGGAGTGGTTCTTGTCGCCTTTCTGCTCAGCTCTCGTGAGCCCAACGTGGAGCTCGTTGGACAACTTCGTAATGTTGCCCGTTGCCACGTCCATGAGCTTGTCGAGCTTCAGCATCTTATCGTTGAGATCATTGATCTTGTCCGCGAGGTTCTTGCTGGCACTCTGTTGGTCCTGTAGGATCTCACGGCCTTGGGCCAAAGTTCCGTCCTGACACGTTTCCAGCACTTTCTGCTGCTTGGCCACATCATCCAGCAAGGAACGATGCAATGTCACTGCTTTACGAGTCTCACTGGACTCTTGCCCAAGGAGGTCTTTGAGCTGCTTCATCTGCGTATCGTCCAGCGTGACTTTTTGCGCTCCTTCTTTCACTGCGGCCAGGATCTCCTGCTGGGATTCAGCATGCTGATGAGCCTGTTTGAGGAACATTTCCCCAACCTCCTGTCTCAGCTCATTGAAGCGCTCTGTCTGCGCTTCTTGTAGCTGAAGTTGCAGTGCTCCCAGCTGGATCGTCCATCGTGCAGGCGTCTTTTTCCAAGCATTGAATTTGGTCAGTCCTCTGCGGCAGAGGGACCATGCTCTCTTAAGGCCAAAGAGGAGCAGGGGCACCGTGATCGCGATCATGATGGTGATCCCAATCTTCCACCGGTCAGCTGCCATGTCCTCGAGCATATTCCACTGGGTACTCTTCGAGTTCATCGCTATTGGCATTGCCGACATGTTCATGTGCGAGACACTTCTGGTTTCGCGGTAGTATTGCTGCAGCAAAAAATCGCTACGGGTGTCCAGACCAATGGGATGTAACGCAAACAGTGGACATGCTCTGAACATGCTCTGACATCAGGTCAACAACTTCTCAACTTCGCAACCGAGAATAAAAAGCACGTCCTGCCCCCCCCCCCCGTCTGTTATGAACAATGGACATGCAATTCAAAGCCAGGCATCAAAGCGGGGAGGGTCAGCATGTGGGGGGAGGAGAGTGGCCTGTGTATAATCCGCTTTACGGTAAAGTATGCGGTGGTGCGAACAATAGAGGGCTTGCTTTGCTGCATGATCAGCTACCGTATTGAGAGCATGTCCCGCATGTCCCTTGACGTGTGTAGCAAGTACAGTTATGCAAAGAGATGACCAAAGATAGTGAAGTTCATTGATTTCGCTAGCGTAGATGGTGGGCTGGATAGCCCCGCTGAGCGCCTGTAGTACAAAGCTGGAGTCAGTCATAAACTTAATGGGGATATGAGGTCCGAGGTGACGCCTTAACAAGACAATCATCTTAAGGGCGCGCACTGCAGCAAGGACCTCGGCTCGTATGTTTGTGCAGTCTCCTAGGATTTTATTAGATGCGATTACGCAGGACTGCACTTCTCCATAGGGCGGGAGCAGGGCTACCGCGAGGGCTCCAGTACGATTTCGGCTGCTGCCATCACTACAAACCTGGATGTAGTGGAGGTCATCATCATCAATAGGTTCAGGGACATATTGATAGGGTGACGGATACGGAGGTTCAATTGGCTCGTGGCGGAACGGTAGGAGCCTGAAAGAGTTACCTATTTGCAGGAGACTACGACCGTGTAACTCGACCTTATGAAGGCTCACATAGTACATGTTCGGTTTAAGGTGTCTATACGTTAGCCATTCTTGAACGAAGTCACGCCAGACTGTGCGGTCCAGTGCGGCATCGTCCCAGCATTCGGGTTGCCCGATGGGTCTAAAATGGCTCCATATCAGTTGGAGCAATCTGCAGTTGTTAGGCCAGCGGCCAGGATTACGGCGCTTAGCGGCACAAAGGAGCCTAGACCAACGGAGATCTCGAATGCGAATGACAACAGAAATTGGCGAAAAGCGGAAACAGTGGATGCGAGCCACATGTCCCCAGTACGATGCATATGCACATGCATGAATTCCTTCCCATGCTGCATGCTGTAAGGCCTGTGCGGCCATGCGTGATGCTCTTCTTCTACAGATCCAATTCTCAACCCCTGTCATAAATGGATCCGGTGCAAAATTAAAGATACTGCACAGGAAATTCGTGTGAAGGGTCTTGAGCATCGCTGCGACTGCAAGCAAAGGCCTTACAGCAGGGGCCATCCATCTCCAACGACTGGTGATGAATGTGTTCAGGAGGCTCAAACGCGTCTTAACGGGTGCCGTTGTACGGCGCAGTATCTTATAGTATCCCCAAAAGGCATTGGTGGCACTAGCTAGGCGGGCACTCAAGACACATTGGCTGGTAAGTCCGAACCCAATCAGTATTCCCAGAAATTTAAAGGAGGCAACTTGAGGGAGGGGTGTACACTGAGCATAGAGGGGACGGCGAGGCAAACAGGGGGAGGCAATAAACTTACACTTCTTAAGTGAAAGTTTGAGGCCAATAGAATTAAAGGTTGCAATGACGTCAAGGAGCATGCGCGTAGCTTGGGCATGAGACGTAGCAAGGAGCACTAAGTCATCCGCGTGAAGGAGAGTAAAGATTTTACGAAAAGAATTGCTGGGATCCGATCCTTTAACCCACGTATCTTCAGACTGAGACCATTTGTCAACCAGGGCTCCTAGAAAATAGTCGATGGTACGTGCAAAAAGTTCCGCCGAATAGGAGGATCCCTGAAGCAAACCTCGTTCAAGTGGTTGGGTCCATGATGCGTCCGCAATGGAAACGACGACCTGTGTTGCGACGATGATGGAAAGGAGGACATGTGATTCAAGGCATGGACGACACGTTCGAAGGAAGCGCGCCACCGCGCCATGATCTAAAGTGTCGAAGGCAGACGCTATGTCCAATTTGATTGCAATTAGAGGTAAAGAAAACTCTTGGCTTAAATGGGTTAGATGTTGTAAACAACAAGACCCGTCTAAGGTCTGCGACCCAGGTATGCCACAGAGTTGGTTGGCAACCGGAGGGGGGAAAGAAGAGCGGAGTCGCATAAGGAGAATTTTAGTAAACAACTTCCCGGGGGTAGAGGAGAGGACGATTGGACGGAGGTGTGAGGGCTCGGAGGGGCACGGAACTTTGGGGAGTAAGGTGAGTCTAGACGAGAGCCATTGTTGAGGGATAGGCGAGTTCATGAAAAGGACAGAATTAAGGAACTCGACAAAGTTGACAGAGCACTCGGTTTGCATGAGTAGTTGAAGAAGCTCATAGGAGATTCCATCCATTCCACAACTCTTTCCACTCTTGCAAGTCGCTAGGACTGTGCAGACCTCCTCTTCCGTAATTAGACGAGGACGGGGAAGGGGAATTGCAGGAGAATGCAGAAGATCAAGGGCAGACACATGTACTTGTTCAGTTTGCGACCATTTAATATGAAAGTGTTGCCTAAGATCTTGTGTCGCTTTGGCCTTACCTCCAGCCCGTAGCAAGTAGTTATTGTGAGCGGCTAGGACCGATTGCCTACGGCGAAAATAAGAGATGGCCTTAAAGTCTCCATTAGCTGCACGATCTAGGACATCAGTCAACCAAAGGTTTTTAGCAATTGCTCTAAGTCGGACAATTTCCTTACCAAGATCCCTAGCCTCACGGCCGTGAAGCCTGCGTCTCAAGCGGATTTTCTCGAGGATCTCAGGTGTATCCTTGTATCTGAAGCTTTTAGGACGAAAAGAGACATTACAAGCAAGTTGCTCAAGATGATGCATAGAGAGATCACCGCCTGTCAGATCAAGGTTACACCTGAGCTCCTGCGCTGCGACAAAAAGCTTGGACGCATCAGTGTACCAACGGCCGCAACGATTGTCCGTCCTCTTGGGTCGAAAGGTACGCTCGGGCGGTGAGACAGTGAAAGACGCGGACACTGCCCTATGGTCAGACCCCAAGAGGTCATTGGTTTCAGTGAGAACGTCTTGTGAGTGGAACACATTTGAGGGACTAGAGAGTAGGACATAATCAATTTTAGACTCAGAGCCCCGAGTGTTGCTCCAGGTGAAAGTGTGCGGTGTGGTGTGCGTCAGGCCATAATTGCGCAGAAGTAGTGTGGCATAAACTTCCCTTTCATCAGGTGAAGAAGAATCAGTTCGTACATGAACTGGCGCAAGTTCATAATTGGTATCGACCGCAAAGGTAAGGATGTCGAAGTAGCGGCGAGGCCGGAGAATGCCCTCTATTTGTGTCAGGAAGTGTTGCCACACGGTGAGACAGTCTTCGCGTTGTTTGTGGGGAAGATGAGCACTAATTAGGTATTGCCGGTAGGAGGCACGACGAAGTATAACACAAATACCAACTTCAAGAGGAACAACCTTCTCAACAAGATGACAATGTCTGGTCGGCATCCCGATTGCAACTGCTCTGAAAGCCAGAGCAGGGTTCGTGCAGTAAAACGTCCAGGATTCATCGAATTCAACATGCGCTGTATCCCAGGGTTTGGAGAGGTCTCCGAAACCACCAAGTTCCTGGAGCCCTAAGAAATCAGACCCCCCAAGGCCAAGTACAGGCCAAGCCGTTGAGATGTTGTCAAGAGATTTGCCTTGTACATTCCAACTAGCTGCGAAGTACCGGTAAGGCTTGGGGGGAGCTGATTGTCAGGGTCCCGAAGGGCAGTACTTTTCCCAAAGCTCAGTGAGTTGCTCAGCTGGGTGCCCCGTCAGGGCTTGAAAGACAGCAGACTTAACAAACCACGGAATGTGATTGCCTCGGGAGTCACTGATGATAAGATCTGAGTAGGCAGGTTCTCCATCTCTGTCCATACATCCAAGTAATTGGTGCTGATGGACAAAGAGGCGTCCGTTCCACACAATCTCAATATCACTCTCCGGTATAGGTGGCCTACCTTCATGTCCTGGGAGGGCCTTGAGGAACTCCTTTGTGACTACTAGGGCACGAACCCGAGCGCGTTCTTCGGGGGATTTGCTTTTGGTCGCCCAGATCCTGGCTCCCTCCGATCCAGGGACTCCGCTAGTGAAGCGCTTAGCTTTGAGCTTTTCAATGATCTTCAGCTGAAAGACTCTACGCAAGCTAATATGGGCATTGGGGTCAGGAAAGGCAAGCTGAACTTTCATAAAGTTGGTGCGGCTATAGGGCGCCCATAATTCCAGTACAGCTTCCGGCATCTGAATGGCATTGAAGATATTCAGCACCTCTTGCTGTGCATCACTCCTTCGAGCATCAGTCCATCCCCCTACAATGATGTCAAGGTCATTGTTTGTATCATCCCTGCTTCCGGCGCTACTCCGTGGACTGCGTGGACTGCGGGGGGACTGATCCCCACGACCGAGGTTAAGCCTGGGGGGTGTCAAGGTTCTTTTGGCTGCTTCAAGCTCAGCGAGACGCTTTTCGAGGCCTGGGACCTTGTCTAGTTCTCGTATCTTGGCTTCCAGAACCTGAATTTGCTTTTGGGCTTCCAGGAGCTGTTGCGTATGCTCATGTGCAACTGATTCAAGGTGGGAAACTCGGATCCCCTGAGCCTGAACTTCTGCCCCAAAGTGTGCGAATTCGGCCCTAGACATGTCAACCTTGTTGTGCAAGCCAAGAATACCTGCCTGTAAGTCCTGAATCCATGGTGGGGCATCTGCAGGCAAGGGGTAGGCGCCTATGCCAGCTCCAGGTTGTGGGAGACAAACATTACCAGAAGTAGCTGTGACAACGGTGGGTTGCAGGGGGGGTTTTGGTGTAGGTGAAGCAGCAGAGTGTGTTGCATGTGGAGCAGCATTAGCAGTATCGAGTTCATCGCCATCCTGTTGTGTAGGAGTTGGCTGGTTAAGATCGGGGTCATCATCATCATCCAAGGTAAGATCAAAAGTAGCAGTACCGGGTGGATGAGAGGGAGGGGGCTCAGCTTTTGGCTCCCGCTTAACAGCAATGGTGGGAAGTGGCGTGGACATGGCTTGCTGCTGTGCATTCACTTCAGTAACATGCAAACTTGCGTCGGTCAAAGCCCCTGAATTCAGAAATCTTTCACTGGCACATGCATCCGAATTCTGAATTCTCAAATTCAAGTCCGCTGCCGTGCCTGGTCCACTCCCTGAGTTACGCATGGTCGCTCCCCGAGCTGCAGCTGCTTCGGAGTAGGGGTTTTGATGGTGCATGTCAGTGGGAGGTGGGATCGCAGAGCTTGCTTGCCCCGGCTCAGGACGCATGCCTTTGCCAAAATCAGGCATTTCGGCATCAGGTTGTGAAATCTCTTCGCGCTTGAGTTTCTTGGTTTCGGGAGGAGGGATATCAGGAGACAGTTTCTCACGTTGGTTTGTTCGCGGGACTTCAGGTTCACGAGATTTAGCAGATCTAACGGGCCTGGCAGCTTTGTCAGGACTCTCATAGGTGGCCCGTGCTCGCTGTGCACCATCTTTTGTCCTTCCTCGATTTTGCGGGGTTTCAAGAGCGTGGGTGTGCCTTCCTACAGGTGGTAGAGGAGTAGCAGCTGGAGTCTCTTTCTCTCTCGCCTTCTTTTCTTTCAGGTGTGGAGGCCCCCATTGTCCGAAACTAATTTGAACATTCAAAGGCCTTTCGCCTTCGGTCTCGTCTGAGGGTTTTTTCTCGGACATGTTTTGTCCAAAGGCTTATCCACTCGCTCTCGTCCTGCGCTTCCAGGTCTCTCTCTCTCTCTCTCCTCCCGATTTCCCCCGTGGACAAGAAGGAAGAAGGAAAAGAGAAGTACGGAGGTGAAGGCAAACCACAAACCAAACCCTCTGTAGCCATTTTGAGTAGTAGTAGTAGTAGTAGTAGTAGCAGTAGTCCTACTAGTAGCACCAGTAGTACTAGTGGTACTGGTAGGACTACTAGTACTAGTAGTAGTAGTAGTAGTAGTAGTAGTAGTAGTAGTAGTAGTAGTAGTAGTAGTAGTAGTAGCAGTAGCAGCAGTAGTAGTACTAGTAGTACTAGTAGTAGTAGTAGTAGTAGTAGTA
>CAJNDV010003692.1:47579-58471 GCA_905221635.1 Symbiodinium sp. CCMP2456
AGGACTTACGGGGTACGCTTGGAAATGCCAGGAGGAGCCTGTCACCAGGGTCTTTTGCATGTAGCGTTTAGGGTTTAGGGCTTCGCAGCTTCAAGGGTGCCTCACCGCTCACGAGCTGGGTTCAGGGTTTAGGGTTTAGGGCTTGACAGCTTCAGGGGTGCCTCACGAGGTCAAAATACCAAGATGCTCTCCCAGTACCTGCGCTGACCCCGAAGCCCCTGCATCTTAAATCCTGCCTTACTCCCCCAATAAGCCAGGGAAATAAGAGGATATTAAATTGTCAGATTACTACTAAATTTCAGGAACCCAAAAATACTTTAAAGGTTGGGTATGGGGGAACTAAGCTAAACTCTGAACCATTCACCCCTAGTCTGGGCCCTTAACCCTGGGATCCTTATAGACCTACTATATACCCTATATGTACCCATAAGGGTCCCTAGAAATCCATATTAGGGGCCCATACGTTTAGTGTTAGAACTAAGCTAAACCCTGAATCATTGACCCTCAACTCCCCTTGAAGCCCTAGACCCCTAAACCCTTATAAACCCCTAAACCCTAGACCCCTAATTCCTCAACCCAGAATTAACCGGACCTGTCCAAGATCTCCCCTTGAAGCGCACCTCGACCTGCATGGCGACGGCGCTGTCCTGGCCAAGGGGAAGCTTGCTCATCAAGCTCTTCAGCCCTAAACCCTAAACCCTAAACCCGAGACTGAAACCCTAAACCCTAAACCCGAGACTTAAACCCTAAACCCTGAACCCTAAACCAGGTTGGGGGTTGCTTTATTGGGGTCTTTTAGAATTACTACTACTACTACTACTACTACTACTACTACTGCTGCGGTTGCTCCTACTGCTCCTGCAACAACATCATCAACAACAACAACTACTACTACAACTGCTCCTGCTGCTACTTCTAATACTGCTACTGCTGCTGCTACTACTACTACTTCTACTGCTACTACTAACCATGATAACACTAATACCAGTGACCAAGCACCATATCATGGAGCAGTCTTGCAGCCAAGTGGCCCTGCGCTTGGGGCCGTTGCGCGCTGCTGCTCTCTCCCGCACATGTTTCGGCCGCTTGTCCGGGAACGCCTTGCTTGCTCGAATATAGGGCGGATCACCGAATTTCCTACGACATTCGATGCGCGAACCCTGAACCCTATCTTTCACCATGTGCACAAAGTGATCACGCGTGAATCCTCCAAAGATTCAGGTTCGCCCTTGGCCGCAAGCAAAACCCTAGCCCCCAAACCCAGGCCCACTTACACTACTTGCACCTGTACCCAGGACTTACGGGGTACGCTTGGAAATCATTCAGACCCCTGCGCAGACACTCAAGAGGTGCAGAGCAAGGCACCAAGAGATGCTCAGGAACCAATTCAAACAGCCTGGGCAGTGACATGTAGAGGCTTGTGGTAAAGGGGTTGAGATAGACGCAATATAGTTACATGATTCACGGTTTGGCTCCATGGTCCATAATCAACCCCAAAACCCTACGCCCTAAACCCAACAGGCCTAATCCGCCCTGAACCCAACAAGCTTCAAACAAAAACTAAACCCTAAACCCTCAACCCTACACCCTAAACCCTAAACCCTTAAGCTGAAACTCCTTGAGGGTTTCAGGGAGTTGGCAGCTCGGGAGTTTCTGTAGGATCGGGTTAAAGAGCTTGGGGTTCAGGGATTGATTAGGGATTTAGGGTTTAGGGCTTTAGGGTTAGAGGTAAGAGTTTAGGGTTTAGGGTTTAGGGTTTTAGGGATAGATATTGAGGGGTGGGGTCTGGGGCTGTAGCGTTTTTGTTTGCGTCGCGGTTTGGGGCATGCTAGGGCTGTTCCGAGTTTTGGCTCCATGTTGAACCAGGAAGCCAGAGAACGACACCCGAGGTAGAACAAGTTCACGGTTGGCCTACATGAGCAGGTATGACACCAAACAAGTGTACTACAATGCAAGGTCCAGGTGTAAGCTCCGCGCAAAATATTCAGGGCTTGAGGGCTTGCCTTGGGGTCCGGTTTTGGTTGCAAGCTCATGGTAAGTTACCAGGATTCTGCACAGCAAAGCCATGTCCAACTGCACCGACTTGTGGCAGTTTTTGAGAACGACAATGATCCTCCGATAACACCTACCCACAAAAGTCCTTAAACCCGAAACCTTCAACCTAAACCCTAAACCCTAAGCCTAAACCCTAAACTCTAAAAATGCCAAAACCCTACACCCTAAACCTAAACCCTGAACCCTAAACCCTAAACCTAAACCCTAAACCCTAAAAAGGCTACCTTAAACAGGGAACCTCCTGGGATGCAGGGTTCAGGTTTAGGCGGTTTGTGTTCGCGCGTAGCGTTTGACATGACTGCGGCTACGTGCCCAACGTAGTGATGCTTGCCCAGCGACTTTCCAGAAAACAAAAGGTTTGGGGTTACGGGTGTCGGGTTTAGGGTAGGGTTTAGGGTTTAGGGTTCAGGGTTCAGGGTTCAGGGTTCAGGGTTCAGGGTTCAGGGTTTAGGGTTTAGGGTTTAGGGTTTAGGGTTTAGGGTGGTAGACCCCGAAATCAAGGAAGGCGAATCCAGAACAAGCCCTAGGTAAGAGATTCCCGGCCCCTAGCAAGAGGGGTTTACTAGCTCCTCGACGCAAGCAACATCGCCGATTCTTAGAAACGCGATTGTTATCCCGATGCTAGTACCACTGACAGTGTTTCAATTCTTGGCTTAGCAAAAATAACAGGACAACACGAGTAAGAGTAGTATTTGGTAGTTACCCTAAACCTAAACCCTCAACCCTCAACCCTCAACCCTAAACCCTAAACCCTAAACCCTTAGTAGTAGCAGCAGCAACAATCAGCGAGCACTTGCTGCCGGGACACAGGGGGCCGATGTACTGCAACAGCGTCGACTGAAGGGGGAGGATCATGGGGCTTCTTTGGGTTCTTCAGGGTTTAGGGGTTTAGGGTTTAGGGTTTCCTAAACCCCTAAACCCAAAGCCCTACACCCTAAAACCTGGACCCTGAAGCAAAGATCCTAGAGCGAACCGTGGCTGGCTTAATGTAGGGGCCTTAATAATTCGAATAGGGTTTTGGGGCCCATTATCCTATAATTGTAATAAGGAGCCCCCCAAAATAGTAGTGATAATTATTTAGGCCCCTACGTTAGGGCTCCTCATCGTCAGGGATTCCTGTCCCAGTTCACAGCTCGCTTGGGCAGCGGGTCTAGGACTTTCTTTCTGGAGGCATCCCGGGATTTCGTATAACTTCGGGTAAGGGTGTAGGGTTTAGAGTGTAGGGACTTCGGGCAAGGGTTAAGGGTTCAGGGTTTAGGGTTTAAGCGTTAAGGGTTAAGGGTTTAGGACCAAGGTAAGTATACATGTCTCTGGATGCGGATCTCTCTCGCAGGGCATCCATAAACACTTCCTTTTTTGAGACTTGCAGGCTGTACTGAACACTGAGGGTCCATGTACCCGAATACTGTTGATGATAGAAATCCTGCATTACCTTGAGGACCCTAAACTATGGTAATTATGGTATATTCCTTATTATGGGTAATGCAGGATTTATACCATCAACCGTAGTATACGTTTTGACCTTAGAGTAATCCTTATGCAGGTATTTTGGGTAAGGCATCCATAGGGCTCACTTAAAGGATCATGGGACTTAGTAACTAAGGTTATTTTTTAGGGTAACCATACTTATAACTACTTATAACCCCCAATTAAGGTACTTATATCCATACTTACTAAGTCCCATGATCCTCCAAGTAGGGTTTAGGATAATATCCTTTAGTTCAGGAACATACCATAAATCCTAGTAGGGGTCCTAATATAGCTTAATGTATATTCCTTAATTTAGGAACATACCATAACAATTCATATTTCATAATTAAGGGGATTTTGGATTGCATGGCTCGATAAATCAATGCAGACACTCTCACCCCGGGTTTGCGGTTTAGGCTTTCGGATTTTCGGATTAGGGGTTTGGGGTCTCGGGGCCAATAATTTCCAACAGCGCATACCACAACCCAACATCAAACCTCCGGAGACTGTACCTGCAAAGCCGCCGCATTGAAGGGTTCAGGGTTTAGGAAGCTTTAAATCCTCGCACCGTCTACAACGCAAACTAGAGCCCAACGACCGGTGTGGTCGGGCCCTAAACCCTTAACCCCAAACCCTAAGCCCTAAACCGTCTATAACAAAAACCTACCTATAGTCTCCATTGTAGTTCCTTTTTTTTGGTTAAACCAATTTTATGTTAACGATTCTATGGAACTACAATGGAGACTACAGGTAGAGCCCAAGGACCAGGGTAGTCCGGCGAGCCTGCAAGTAATCGTTCAGCGGCACGCCCTGCGCCTGAGGATGCTGTTCCGAAGAAAGGCCCCGCTGCTTGGACTGTAGGATTTTAGGGTGTAGGGTTTAGGGTTTAGTGTTTGGGGTTTAGGGTGTAGGGTTTAAGGGTTTAGGGTTTAGGGTTTAGGGTTTGAGGGTTGAAGGGATTGATGCTGGACTTTCAGAGTTTTGGGGTTTTCCTGAATGCCTTTCTTCCGTTGGTTGATGGAGGGAGGTCAGGGTTGAGGGTAACCACTACTAGGGTAGTTCTCTGAAGTAGGGTTCGTTTTTAGGCCCCCAAAATAGTACGGCACCCTCATCAAAATTACCCGAATGTAGAGAACTACCCAACAGTGTAGGACATTTTCAGGTGGGTAGTTACCCTTATAGGAGCCTTATAGAAGGTCTATATACCTTATAGAAGCCTTATAGAAGGTCTATATACCCTAAACTCCCCACCTGTAGTTTCCTTTAAAAGCCATTACACACTAAACCCAGATCGACCCTAAACCCTAAACCCTAAACCCTAAAAACCCTAAAACCCTAAACCCTCAACCCCGAAACCCTAAATCCCTAAACCCCGAAACCCTCTAAAGGCCCGCACTCCCCCAGCGCTTCCAGAACTCTTCGGGGGGTCTATTTGGGGACTTCCAAGCTGTTTTGACACGGGTGTCTCAAACGGTCTAGGCCCTAGGCTTTAGGGTGGAGGGTTTCTTCAGTTGCTTGAGGGTTTTGTGGGTTTCAAATTTCAACTTTGGGGGTTTTGCGGGTTTAGGACTTGGGCTCGAAAGTGTTTGAAACAATCACCAACAAAAAACCCACGTCCCTGCACCTACAGAACTGCTACAAGGACTATACCAGATCATGGTTGGGTCAGAAAATATCATACCCTACTTAAAGGACCATGGGACTTAGTAACTAAGGTTATTATTAGGATAACTATACTTATAACTACTTAACTACTTATAAACCCCAATTATGGTACTTATAACCATACTTTCTAAGTCCCATGATCCTCCAAGTACTATTTTGAAGGGCTTGGGTCTACAGGTAAACTTACGAAAGAAGCATTTCAATTGTATGACCCTTAACCCTGAACCCAAAACGCTAAACCCCAAACCCGAAGACCCTAAACCCTAAAACCCGGAAACCCCGAAACCCTAAACCCCCATCCCTAAAACCCTAAACCCCTAAAACCCTAAACCCCAAACCTTAAAACCCTGAAACCCTAAAGCCCTAAAACCCTAAACCCAAAAACCCTAAAACCCTAAACCCTAAACTTCAAAACCCTAAAAAGCCCCAAGCCCCCAAACCCCAAACCCAAACCCTAAAACCCTGAAGCCCTAAAAGCCCCTAAAACCCTAAACCCTAAAACCCTAAACCCTAAAACTCTACAAAGCCCTCCCCCAAAACCCTAAACCCTCAGACCCTGAACCAAAAAACCCTAAACCCTAAACCTTAAAACCCTAAAAAGCCCTAATGTCTGCCCAAGCACCGCCATCATCGGCAACAACTGCCGTACCGCAGGGATCCGCTTCTCCTCCGCAGGGGGGTCTTGGGTTCCGTGAAGCTTACTTGAAGGAAGCTACAGGTGGGGAGTTTAGTTCCTTTTGGGAAGGGCTTAGGGTTTAGGGTCTAGGGTTTAGGGTTTAGGGGGGAGTTTAGGGCTTCTAGAAGGCTTCCATAAGGTATATAAACCTTCTATACGGCTCCTACAACGGTAACTACCCACCTGAAAATGTCCTAGACTTACTTCCCCAATAAGCCAGGGAAATAAAAGGTTAAACTTTCAGATTGCTACGAAATTATAAGAACCCAACCCAAAAAGTTTTAAGGTTGGGTCGTGGGTTCTGTGAAGGCGGCTTTGAACCGAAGGACGAATCCTCACCGAAGGTTTAGGGGTTGGGGTCTTAGTGTTTTAGTGTTTAGGCTTTAGGGTTTCAGGGGTATTTTGGGTTTAGGGATTTAGGGTTTCAGGGTTTTGGGGTTTAGGGTCTTAGGGTTTAGGCTTTTCGAGGGTTTGGGATTTGGAGCCTAGGGGCTCGATAGCAGTGGCTCCTGTAGCAGTGGCTTGGGCTTTAAGGCCTTCGAGACTCGTAGTTCTCGGTTCTTGAATTCTGCATCTTGAGTTAGTATAGGGGCCTTAATAATTACCTGTACTATTTTGGGGGTTCCTCATTATAAGTTTTCGGTTCTTGAATTCTGCATCTTGAGCTAGTATAGGGGCCTTAATAATTACCTGTACTATTTTGGGGGTTCCTCATTATAAATAGAATATAATATCCCCAAGACCCTGTTCTAATTATTGCCAGGCCCCTACAGTACACTACACCACAGTCCTTCTAAAGAGTTATTTGCTAAAACGATTTTGGGGTTGCGGGTGAACAACCCTGCGAACTGCAAAATGCACCTCGAGGATGGAACCCAAGGGTCGTCATGTAGGGGCCTTATTAGTTAGAATAGGGTTCTGGGGGTATATTATGCTATGATTAGAAAAGGGTTTTGGGGGCTCCATAATATAGCTATGGTATAATATACCCCCTAAACCCTGACTATGTAGGCCCCTGAATTACCTCCTGGAAGGCAAGAGCTTCGCCCACAATCGCAAGGCAACACGGTTTAGGGTTTAGGGTTTAGGGTCAAAGATGTCCTTGTCTCCCAGACAAAGACTGCAACTCAGCCTGCAGCTCAACACCAAAACGCCAAGGGCCCTAACGTAGGGGCCTAAATAAGTACCAATACTATTTCGGGGGTTCCTTATTATAATTATAGTATAATGGGCCCCAAAACCCTGTTCTATTTATTAAGGCCCCTATATCATGGGTCCAGCCGAAACTTTCAAAAGGTCGGAGACATAGTTGATTGACGCTCCGCGCCGAGCCCGAACCACCCCAATCCCCAAACAAGGTCCTCTGCTGTTTCCTTATGTTTTTAGGGTTTAGGGTTTAGGGTTCATGAAGCTGAAAGCCCTGAACCTCAACCATATCTCCTTGGCAAGGTGGATCAAGCAAGGGGCGTAGTGAGCCCTGGCATCTTGCTTGTCTGGGGCATCGTGCATCAGGGACACTTCATGGCGGAGGATGTGAAGCCCAACATCTCCAATTCCACTCGCCAAATGTAGCAGGCCGGCAAACTGCAGCATGCCATAAACCTAAACCCTAAACCCAAACCCCGAAGTAGTATATACTGAGGAGAACTCAACAACACCTTTGCGGCCATGTCGGCACTCAGGGACAAGCTAGGTTCAGGTTTAGCATGGTTTGAAGTAGTGGAGGTGTGCCTAGTCTGCATGGACAGAGATGACATTAGCGATCACAGCGAACTAAGCAGGCGGGAAGCTCGAAAAACACCCAAACCAAGAAACCCCTGAGCCCTGCACAAGTCTAAACTCTAAGCGACCTGCTTAACCCTGAATTGCAGTAAGATCTTGGAGAGCAAGCTTGTTCGCAGGGTCCTACAGCCGTATAGTAAGACTATCTCGGCAATGACAGCCCTACAGTCAATCCTTCCTTAACATCAACCATGCTAGCTTTATTTGGCTGACTTCTGAACCCGTCCAAAAAGTTAAACTTTTCGCCGACTTAATAGTTCATATAGAAACCCACAAAGTTAAAGTCCTAAGAGCCAACTAGATACCCTAAACCCTAAACCCTGAAGCCTAAACCCTAAACCCTTGACCGCATGAGCTCCCAGTGGCCAGAGGCTTCGAAATTTACGGTTTGGCCCTGAGCCTTGGATTCTGAATTCCAACTGGGAGTTTCCGAAAATTAGGGTACCTTATTTCCTTATTTTGGGATCCTTATAATAAGGATCCTATTATTTAGGGTATTATATTAGGGTCCCCTATTTTTGGAAAGCCCCAACTTGACAATCGCAGCTGGTTGGGTTTAGGGGTTTAGGGTTTATAGGGGTTTAGGGCTTATAGGGTTTATAGGGGTTTAGGGTCTACAGGGGTTTAGGGGTTCAGGATTTATAGGGTTGAGAGTTTGGGGTTAAAAAGGGTTTTTTAGGGGTTTGGGGTCTATAGGGGTTTAGTTAGGGTTTGGGACGTGATAGCAACTGATCTAGCTTCCTGAGCAGCCCCTGAGTATTAAGGGTAATTAGCCTTTTTTCCTACTATTTGCTAAGGGAACCCAAAAAGGAAAAGGGCAAAAGGGTACGAATGGGGAACCTAGTGATAGAAAAGCCTTGTCTTTGGTGGCCCTGAAGCCCGGCACCCAACGTCTACGAACCTAAACCCTAAACCCTAAACCCTAAACCCTAAACCCTAAACCCTAAACCCTAAACCCTAAACCCTAATGAACCTTTCAGCACTAGCAGTATAGGTGTAGCCACACGAAGCCCTAAACCCTAAACCCTAAACCCTAAACAGCCGCACGATCGCATTCAAGTTGCGTAGTGGGCTCCATGTTGAACTTCTTCATTTTGTCGAACCAGTCTATTCCGGGCAATGCCTGCAGGGGGCGCGCGGGGACAACCTTGCTGTAGCCCTGCCTTCTATGACGGTGGGGTTTAGAGTTTAGGGGTTTAGGGTTTAGGGTTTAGGCTGTAACCCTGAGGGTCCATGTACTCATATAGTATATACTTTGACACCAAAGTACTTATACAGGGACTACTGTAAGACCAAAGTATTTACTAGTTGGGCACATGGGCCCTGAGGAAGAATGTGCACAGCGGGTCTATGGCCCAGGGACTCGGGCGTTCAACTTCTCGGGATGATGTTATGAAGACAACCCTAAACCCTAAACCCTAAACCCTAAACCCTGAAGCAGATTACGATGACGACGTCTACAAATCCGGCAAAGGGCCTTGGTGCTCTCAACGGAGTTGGCGGGAGTTTTTCATGATGACAGTTTGGCGGCGATGGTGATGGTGATGGTGGTGGTGACGGTGATGGTGATGGTGATGGTGACGGTGACGGTGATGGTGATGGTGATGGTGATGGTGATGATGGTGATGATGATGATGATGCTGAGGATGATGATGATGATGATGATGGTGACGATGATGATTGGAGAAAAGTGACCATGGTACACGACATCGTACAGGATCACCATGGAGATTGTCATGACGGGAGATGAAATGATGTGATGTGACGCAATGCTGAAAATGGCGACGACCACTAGTACCAATAGCGCGAGTATCACCTGCGGCTTCGAATACCACTGCTAAGTACAACCACAAGGACAATTACCTCCTCCCTTGGTCCTTCTCCTCCTACTTACGAGGATGACTGACGACTACCACAGCGACCACGGTTGCGACCACGAACAACAACAAAAGCAAAGATACAAACTGCCCATCCACATGGAAAGAAACAAGTCAATTGATCGGCCTCGGGAGGGCCTGAACATCTGAAATGCCCTCTGAGCAGAACAGGTTTTTCAGTGCTATGAGCCTTTAGGATTAAGGGTTTAGGGTTTAGGGTTTAGTGTTTAGGGTTTAGGATTAAGGGTTTAGGTTTCTTTTTTGTTGAGCTCCTTTTGGGGGCCCGAAGGGTCTCGAGAAGCGTCTACCGCCAGGAGAGAAAGCACCACTGTTCGGCCTAGCATGACAAGCATGAAACTTCGTCATCCTCATAATATAGGGTTTAGGGTTTAGGTTAGGGTTTACCGCATCAGCACACCCTTCAAGTTGATCTGCTGCATCATCTGGGGTCGGAGACGGCGCCCGAAACACCCCTGTAGACTCCTCGCTGTCAATCCCTCCTCCGAGGTTCATCGTAGATTCCGCCAGAGTCAACCGATGAGGATTTAGAGTATACATTCTCAACAAAATTAATTCATCAACCTTATTCTTATTATAGGGTTTTGGGGTTTTGGGGTTTACAAGCTTGACAAGTTCGCATTCGCGGAGAAAGCGCTTGCGCACTGATGCTGACCCTCAGATCGCTAGGTTTTTAAAGGGCATCGAGCCAAGGCGAAGGCTCCAGGACAAGGCCAAGCTGAGGTGCTCAAGCTGGAAGCGTGAGCAGCTGAGCTAATGTAGGAGCCTGAAAAAGAAACCCTGGCCCTATAAGCCTAATATATAAGGGTTCATATTAAGAACCCTAATAAAGGCTCAGGGTTNNGTTTCTTCATCAGGTTCCTACATTAAACAAAGCACAAGCAAGAGGCCCAGGGGTGTTTTGTTCTCGGAGAGACTCACCGCTAGAGGCATGTGTCGAAAGCCAATGTGAGATCTGAATGCTCGCCGTGATCCCCAAAACCGCTCACTCTGGGTGCTAGATAGTATCTTCATATGAAAGTATTATTGTGTATGATAGCTATCACAGTATCTTATTATATTAGACCATGCAACACAACAGGGCTCTGCATGAATCCTTACAGCTGCCCTTCCCCCCCCCCCCCCCCCCCGCCCAGTGCGAAGATGCGGCCTTCCCAGCAGCTTTCACGGCCGCTGCGATGACAATGCTCATAGTCTCCTCCGATCGAAGAGGGCCTAAACCCCTACCTAAACCCTAAACCCTAAACCCTAAACCCTAAACCCTAAACCCTAAACCCTAAACTCTAAACCGTCGAAGAGGGCCAAGGGTTTTTATGGTTCCGAGTCTCAATAGGGTTTAGGGCCTTTAG
>CAJNDV010003692.1:58571-81233 GCA_905221635.1 Symbiodinium sp. CCMP2456
ACCCCGAACCCTATAGATCCCCGGTCGTGGTCTTTCTGGAGCTCTTCCTGATGTCTTGCCTGGTACTCAGAGACTTCCGGGGTTAGGGTTTAGGGTTTAGGGTTTAGGGTTTAGGGTTTAGGGTCTTTAAGGCTTACAGTAGAAGCCTAAAGCTTGGAAACCCGATAGCCTCAATCCTTAAGAGGAATGTATAGGGTAGCACTAGTTGACCTTAATCCAGTTTCCAACTTGTTGGGGTTTAGGGGTTTATGGCTCAAGGTCTCAAGGCTGATAAACCGTAAGAGCCCCCGAAAATCCGCAAATGCCTCAGTGGGTGGAAGACCTGCAGCGAGCATCGAGTCCTTGGACAGGACGTCATGGTTTGGGGTTCGTAGGGTTTAGGGTTTAGGGGGGTTTGTAGGGTTTGGGACTTAGGGCTTCTGGCATTTACGGTTTCTAGGGCTTAGGGCTTAGAGGGATTAGGGGGTTTGAACAGGGGGGCTTTTAGGGTTTAGGGCTTATGGCATTTACGGTTTCTAGGGCTTAGGGCTTAGAGGGGTTAGTGCTTGGGGTTTGAATAGGGGGGCTTTTAGGGTTTAGGGCTTAGGGCGTTTAGGGCTTTGGGCTGCAAGTTTACGATTTGGGGGGGTCCGAAAAAAGGGGACCTAATATAGTACCCTAAATAGCAGGATCCTTATTATAAGAACCTCAAAATAGGGTACCCCTAATGTTCGGAAACTCCCATTTAGGGTTGTGGGTGGCCTTGCAGCTAGACCTGGGCTGTGGGGCACGGGGTAGTTGGTTGTCGGGCTCGCCTCTACATTAGGGTTGGGGGTTTAGGGTTTAGGGTTTAGGGTTTAGGACTTAGGGTTTAGGGTTTAGGGTTTAGGTTGAGGGAAATCCCAGAAAAAGAGTCCTTACACCACTAGCTTTTTGAGGCCCTTTGAAAGTGTCCACGGCAAGCCTGATCAACATTGCAACCTTGCAGAGAGGTCGTAAAGGAACCCGGACATCAAGACTAAACCCGACAGCATCAGAGCGGCAAAGGTCTGCGGGACATCGCCACTACGCCCGGTCCTGTCATCAATCGGACTCCAGTTTGGATGCACATCCCTACTGTTGATGATACAAATCCTGCATTACCTGAAGGACCCTAAACTATAGGAATGTATGGTATATTCCTTATTATGGGCAATGCAGGATTTATATCATCAACCGTACTTTCGATGTTGTTTTCAGGTTTGGGGTTTTCCACCTGAACCCTAAATCCTAGCAAAGGGTAGTCGCCACCTACAGGGCCTACAGGGCAACCTATGTTTTCGGAAGCCTCAGACCTACACCCTAAACCCTAAACCCTAAAACCCCTAAGCTTTAGCAATAGATCCTCCCTAAAGCTTGTAACGATGCGGTTGAAAACATGCAGCCTTCCGCAGCTTCAGGCTTTCGCATGCCGGGTTTTGACTGGAGGGTTGGGGTTCAGGGTTCGGGCGTTTACGGGAATCTTGACATGCAGGAGACGAGCTTTTAGCCGCAATGTCCTGGGTTGGTGTCGAGGGATTTAGTTTGAGTTACCATAAAAAAGAAACTATATTCTTTAACTGTAGATTCCCATTCTGGTAACTTAAATGACCACTTCAGATCCGCATTCTGGCAACTTTATAAATGACCCTAAACCCTAAACCCCTTAACATTAGCCCCAGTTTCTCACAGCTCCACTGACAGTGCCCGGAGCTACTGGAGCCCCCTATATAGGCAGCGGGCTTCCTGACACTACACATTCGGGTAATGTAAGGGCCTTACCTTAACCTACCAGAACCCACTTTTTTTGTAGGGTCCCTATAAATCCCATATTAGGGTTTATAATAAGAACCTACAAAAAAGTGGGTTATGGTTGGTTCAGGTAGTAATTAGAATAGGGTTCCTTTAAAAGGGGTCTTTAAAGGCTTCTATAAGGGTTCGTATAAGAGCTACTCGAAGGGTTTAGGGTCTAGGGGCCTTAGTAATTAGAAGAGGGGCTTGGGGCTCTTTTTTGGTATAGCTATACTTAGGAACTCTAAGAATACTAGAATAAAGTATAGATATACTAAGAAACCCTAAGAATACTATAGGTAGTTGTTCAGGCTTCTATGTTGAACTTCAGGGCTCACGGCCTAGGCGGCTTCGGGTTGACACAAACTCAGGGCCTGCTGCCGTCAATAGAATTGGAGGCGATGGGCCCTTGAGAAAAGGCCTCTTCAACAGACGAGATGGGCATGCCCTAAATTAAAAAAACCCAAAAGATACAGACCTCAGACTGAAACGGCATGCCCTAAATTCTACAGTTTCTAAAGCCTAAACTTATTATAGACCTTAGGCCTGGAACCCTAAGCCCCATGGTCATGCCCTAAATTAAGAAAACCCAAAAGATATAGACCTTAGACCTGAAACCCTAAACCCTGAATCAGTCAGGGCTCTGTTGAGAGTTGATTTAGGGTTTCAAGGGCCTAGTGTAGGGGCCTTAGTAACTAGAATAGGGTTTTGGGTATATTACACTGTGTTTAAAATAGGGAACCTCCAAGATAGTATAGGTAATGATTGGCACGCAAGTGGCACCATCAACCATAAGACTACGGCCACTACTATCGCTACTCCTCCTCCTTTGCCTCCTCCTCCTCCTACTACCACGACGACTATTCCGAGACTACTGTCGCCCCTAAACCCTAAAACCTACACCTACTACCAACAAGAAACCCTAAACCCTAGACCCTAGACCCTAAACCCTAAACCCTCAAGGGCGGCCCCGCCTATGCATGGCCTTCATGAGGGTGTTGTAGGTCACCTTCCGGTGGGGAAACTTCGGGGCCGGTCGGGATTCGAAGAGTCGGAAAAGGTGACAAAAGAAGCCCAACTTATACCCAGTAAAGGTTTAGGGTTTAGGGTTTAGGGTTTAGGGTTTAGGGTTTAGGATTTAGGGTTTAGGATTTAGGGTGAAGGGTTTAGGGTTTAGGATTTAGGATTTAGGGTGAAGGGTTTAGGGTTTAGGGTTTAGTGAGGAGCATGCGCCGAGCCATCGTAACAAAACCCGAAAAAGGACAAGCTAGCTTCCGTTCTTCCATCTTGTTAACGGGTTTCCTTGAACCGTAAACCCTAAACCTATTGTGAGGTTAAAACGGCCTGTGAGGGGATTCCAGGATTGTAGGGCATCAGTTCTCAGAGCAGTGTTGAGTTGTGGAACTGGGTTGACTGGTTGGGTAAATGTAGGGTTTGGGGGTTGGAAGGGTTTAGGGTTTAGGGGGATTTAGGGTTTAGAAGGGTTTAGGGTTTGGAGGGTGGGGGTCTAGGGTTTAGAAGGGTCTTGAATGCATTTTTGTGGTTAGCAATGGTTGCGAAAAGAATAGTGTACAATGTTTAGGGTAGTGGCGTTGCTGCTTAATGCAGAAACTGTGACTAATAAACCCGCATCCTTGAACAGGTATGTGTGTATGTGTGTGTGTGTGTATATATATACACACATATTACATATGAGCAGGAACCAACGATTATGGGCCGAGAGAGAAAGGGAGTAAAAGGATTACATTGCTCTCGAACAAATGCCTTGTTCCGCGCTGCTCGTGCCTTACAGCCAAGCAGTCACCGTGCATGCCAGTCAAACCTTCCTGTGGTCTCCTTCCTAAACCCCATAAACCCTAAACCAAGCCCTAAACCCTAAACACTTGTATTGGCTGCCAGGTCCCAAGAAGGAACTACAATGGAGACTAACCCTAAACCCTAAACCCGAAACCCTAAACCCTAAACCCTACTATAGGTATGTTGCGCTCCAAGGATCGCACGTAACCCAAATAACTGCCGATCTGACCGGGATGACAATCCCTGAACCCTAAAGGTTTAGGGTTCAGGGTCCAGTAGTTTACGGTTTAGGGCTTAGTAGCTTAGGGTTTAGGGTTTAGGGTTTAGGGTTTAGGGACCCAGCACCCGACAAAATCCCAAGCTTAAAACCTATAGGCCCTCAACCCGAAACTACGCGACATCTCTAGAGCCCTACGAGGCCGAACTGCGAGAGCCGCTCCGCCCTGAACCTGCAAATCCCACCGTTTAGGGTTTAGGGTTTAACGGTTTAGGGTTTAGGGTTTAGGGTTGCCGCAAGCCCGGCTGTCATGTCAAAACCATAGGCCGTTTGAAAAACTAGGGCCTAAACCCTGAATGATTTGAGACATGTCTGCGTCTAGCCGAAGACCGCCAGCCGGATCCTGATGTAGACCCCAGAATGTCACAGTATCTAGTAGGATCCTTATTGCAAGGACTTTGAAAATCAGGTAACCCTGACTTTGACTACAAATAGTAACTATATAATAAGGTTTTTCACGAGGACTCCTAAGTAAGGCAACCCCTGAACGAGTTTCGGGTTTAGGGCTTCGGGTTTAGGGTTTCGGGTCTAGGGTTTCGGGTTGAGGGCTTCGGGTTTAGGGCTTCGGGTTCAGGGCTTCGGGTTTCGGGTTTAGGGTTTCGGGTTCAGGGTATCCGATATCTGAAACCTCGAAACCCTGAACCTAACCGATCTATGCCAGCCGCATGTACACGTTTGCTGCTCAATGGTTGTTTAAATGATTTGTAGGGTCGTATGGAGCTCCAATCCTATAAACCCTTCAAGCCTTAGGCCCTAAGCCGATTTTAAGACCCCCGCGCACAAACCCTAAACCCTACACCATACCTGGGCATCCAAAAAACCTACTGGTTTCGGGGTTAGGCCCATATAGAATTAAGGGGTCATAACCTACTATTGTGCAGGGTTTGGGGATACAGGTATACCCCTAAACCCTAAACACCTTAAACTAAAACACACACCCGGGAAGGATCCGCTGAGCCTCGCCTGGGAGCGTCCCACCCGGACTTTGTCCATCTCTTGCATGAGCTCCTGGGTTCAGAGTATAGGGCCGTAGAGCCCTTGATTAGGGTTTAGGGAAAAGGGTTGGGGCTAGAGAGTTTAGGGCTTTGGGGCTAAAGGGTTAGGGTTGGGGCTACAGGGTTTAGGATTTTGGGGTTTTGGGTTGGGGCTAAAGGGTTTAGGGAATAGGGTTGGGGCTGAAGGGTTTGGGGTTTTGGGGCTTAGGGCTGGGTTTGGGGTTTTGGGGCTGATGGGCTTTGATGGGTTTTGGGTTCTGGGGCTAAAGGGTTTAGGGTTTGGGAGTAAAGGGTGGGCTAAAGGGTTTAGGAAATTGGGGTTTAGGTTGGGGCTAAAGGGTTTAGGGAATAGGGTTGGGGCTAAAGGTTTTAGGGTTTTGGGGTTTAGGATTGGGGCTATATAAAGGGTTTAGGCTTTGGGGCTTAGGGTTGGGGCTAGAGGGTTTAGGGAATAGGGTTGGGGCTAAAGGGTTTAGGGTTTAGGGTTGGGGCTAAAGCCTTACAGTAAACCACAAAAAGTTGGCAACCGGGATTAAGGACAAGTAGTGCTGGGATTCCCTATACACTCTTCAGGATTGAGGCTACTGGGTTTCCAACTTTTGGGCTTCTACTGTAGAGCTGAGGGGTCTGGGGCGAGATTCAGGGATCCGGGTTGGAGCTCTTTCATAGGTAGCTCTCTAAATTAGAGTCCCCCTTTGGGCCCCCAAAACAGCACGGCACTCTCATAAACAGGACTCTAAACGGGACCCTAATTTAGAGAGCTGCCCTTATAGAACCCTTATAGATCCCTTTAAGGAACCCTAAAAAGGAACCCTAAAAGGGAACCAAATTTGGAGAACTACCCATCTAAAACTTGGGTTCTTGAGACTTGACGGACCTTCGGAAGAGAGCACTTCGGACGCTGGGGTTCGGGGCTATTGCTGCTTGTAAGTTTCGGGTTTGGGGGTTTAGGGGTTTGGGGTTTAGAGTTTAGGGGTTTTCGGGTTTAGGGGTTAGGGGTTTAGGGGGGGTATGGGTTCACGGGCTTGTGGGTCAAGTCGAAGGTCTAGAGAAACTCTGATGTCAGTGATGGGGGGTTTTGGGTTTTCGGGGGTACGTGTTAGCGGAGACCCAAGGTGCCTGTAAACCCTGTAGCGGTTGCGCGGGTTTCGGGTTGGTCAAACCTGCATGGAAGCATAGGAATAACGGGACTGGCCAGTCAAAGGTTGTTGACATCTCAACAAGTGCTTCCCCCGATACCCAGGAAAAAGTGCATCACTGCATGCCGAACAGACCCAAACCCTAAATCTAACGACATCCATGGCAACTCGAAGAACTAAGTTTGCACGGTAGCCCTAATCCTACACCTCTACGAATAAACCTGACCGCCAGTGCTGGGCAGGCATCCAAAGCTTTTTCTATGGCTCCGCTCCGCGCGCAGCCTTCCAGTAGGATCCCGTACGTGACGGACGTCGGCGCCACACCGTTGTCCTTTGCTGTTGAAGGTTCAGAATCCCACAGATTGAAGCTATTCCGTAAACCCTAAACCCTAAACCCCAAACCCTAAACCCTATAAATTAAACACTAAACCCTGAACCCTGATGGGTTCAGGGCTTCTCACCTGCACGGCGGAACTCCACCATTCTAGAAATGTCTCGAATTCTGGGTTTAGGGTTTAGGGTTTAGGGTCTGTCTTCGAGACCCTTGGCATTCTCAGTGAAATTAAACTCATCGACCCTCTCAGCTTGGACCCTAAAAAGCCTACCGTTTTAAGGACTTATACAAGGAAATCAGAATAATGAACCCTAAAAAGGTAGGTTCTATAGGGTCCAGGCTAAGCCTAAAGCCCGAAACATCAAGCCCTAAACCCCCAAAACCCAAAACCAAAACCCTAAACCCCAAACCCAAAACCCTAGACCCTAAACCCTAAACCCTAGACCAATTTTGGGCTTGAGGGCCCTTGAGGTCCTGGCGCACAGAGGGCTGGTGTCAGGTCATATTCTGCGTAGGTCTTTAAATTCGGGCGCTATTTAAGGGTCCCATTTAATCATAAGGGTGCCGTACTATTGTGGGGACCTTAGAAGAGACCCTAATTGAGAGAACTGCACAATATACCCCGAACCCCCCCCAGGTACCTACTATATAGGGTACTGGAGCCCCTAGGGCCCTATATAGTAAGTACCTGGGAGGTTAGGGTACTATCAAAACTAGGTCGAGAGATGCCTCCACGCCCTAAACCCCAAATCCCATACGCTACTTGGAGGATCATGGGACTTAGTAAGTATGGCTATATATAAGTACCTTAATTGAGTTATAAGTAGTCATAAGTAGAGTTACCCTAACAATAACCTTAGTTACTAAGTCCCATGATCCTTCAAGTAAACCCCAAATCCCATACGCTACGCCCTACAACTGAAACCCCCAACTCTACACATGCCAAAACCGGAGGCTAAGTCAAAGTATGTTGGAGTTTAGGGTTTAGGGTTTAGGGCCATCTGTCTAGCATATGTGCCTGAACATCTTGAATAGGGCTTCGTGGGTATACGACCAGAATTGCTTTTAGAAGCCCTCCACAATAACCTCTCAGGCCGCCTATGTTACGGCTGTCCTGGTTGCACGTGTTTCTTGCTTAAGTGTGTACGGTTAGGGGTTTGACGGTTTAGTTTGGGGTTGTTTTTTCAGGGTTTGGGAACAGGTTTTGAGGTTTCGGGCGGGGGTGGGCGGGGGGTCAACTTGCGAGAGTATCCCACCGCACGCTCAGGGTTTTAGGGTTCTGGGTTCGGGGGCATGGAGCAGTGCCAAGGCGATTCGGCTTGGTTCGCCAATCGTTCGGGGATAAGGATGTCGGGCTGCTCCTAAACTCTTGCTACATACATACATACATACATACATACATACATACATACATACATACATACATACATACATACATACATATGCATACATTTACATACATATAAATACATACTGTATATATATATATATATATAGATAGATAGATAGATAGATAGATAGATAGATAGATAGATAGGTTTCGGGGCACAGGTCTTAAGATGCAGGGCTTCGGGGTGCCAGCCATCCAACCTGCTGCTAGCTCAACGTTCCTGTCCCAACCGTCTCTGGCCCCCTAAACCCTAAACCCCCAAACCCCTAAACCCCTAAACCCCTAAACCCCTGAAGCCCCTAAAATCTTGCAAACAAGCATCCTGCATCCGTCTCCTTACATCACGAGGGGACATGGTTTCAAGGGCCGCAGGCTCGGAAAGCTCAGAGCTTTGAGAGGCCGGGTCTTGGGTTCGATTGGGGTTTAGGGTTTAGGGTTTAGGGTTTAGGGGTCTTGGATAAGGGTTCTATGAGGGGTGTATAAGGGTTCCTATAAGGCTTCTATATTACTGTTTAGGGCCGACGGTCCTAAAGCCCAGCGCCTCAAAACCTGCCTCAAAGGCTCGAAGGACTCATGTAAAACCCTAAACCCTAAACCCTAAACCCTAAAACCCTAAACCCTACACCCTAAAACCCTACACCCTAAACCCTAAAACCCTAAACCCCAAACCCTGGATATGTTCAAGCTCCTGGACTTACATATCCTGCATAAAAATGTTGGGCAAAACTTGAGCCATGGTTGGGTTTCCCCAAACCGTGCTAAAACCCTCCAGAGATCTTCCCTAAACCCTAAGCCCATACAAACACACCTGTAAGCCTAAAAAATGGGGGTGCGGAGCCCCTTCCAAAAGCTACAACTAAGAGTCTAAGAACCTCCTTCTGCCGTTAAGTAAACACAAGGCTGCGAACCCTCAGAGCAATGGCCAGACTTATGTCCCTAAGCCCTAAACCCCATGCAAACCGTAACCAGACCCTAGGCCCTAAATCCTTAGATGCAAAGGCTCATGAGCGCTTCGGCTTCCTCTGACTTCGTTGTCTGCGCGAAGGATCTGATGACCTGAGGTTCGGGCTTCGGGTTTTCGGAAAGGTGGAATGAAGGTATTGAAGGGGCCTAAATAATTACCAATACTATTTTTGGGGGGTTCCTTATTATAAGCAAAGTATATTGGTGCCCAAAAGCCTATCCTAATTGCTGCCATTGTTGGGGCCCCTATATTCGGAAAGGTGGGATGAAGGTAGTTGGGGAAATCCCAAAGACGGCTTATTATGTTGTGTAAGGAATCCCACCCCGGCTCCCTGAATGTACCTCTTGGCATTCACGGCTGAACGCTTCAGGGGCGCTGTTGCCCGCTGCTGTATCTTTTCCAGAAGAAACCAGAGTGTCAATCAGATTCCGGCTTGACCGCGATTGCATTGATCTCCCCAAGCCTTCCAATCCAACCCGGAAGGCCTGTTGCTACCGGAATTCTGTATTCTACACCCCCCAAAGCCGAAATCAATCAACTAGACCCTTGTAACCTGCACCCCAAGGTCAGGCGACATAGATTCCATTCTTGGGGTTGAGGTTACTTATCCTAGTTATAAATGGATAGACATCTAACGGTCTAACTTCTTCTCCCGGAGTAAAACCTATATTGCCAAACTTTAGCCGTAGTGCCTGCAGCATGCACCTCAAAACCCTAAACCTGGAACCCGAAACCCCGAACCATGAACCCTAAACCCTAAACCCTAAACTGCCTCAGCCGAAAAGGTCCTAAACCCGCAACCCTTGAAGGAACCTTAAAAGGATCCCCTTTAGGGTTTAGGGTTTAGGGTTTAGGGCTTAGGATTTAGAAAGGAAGCCCAGAAAGGATGCCGACCAGGCTTTGGGCAGGCGGCAGAGTTCCAAGTCAGAACGGAGGGCATCACCCGCGCCTGCAGGGTTTTTAGGGTTTAGGGTTCAGGATTTAGGGATTAGGATGTAGGGATTAGGATGTAGGGATTAGGATTTAAAGTTTTAGGGATTAGGGTTTAGGGTGTAGGGGTTTTGTAGGGCTTAGAGGGTTTAGGGTTTTAGGTTTAAGCACCAGTTGGTTTTTGTCTTATCAGGCTCCCCTGAAGTTTTACAGGGCTTTGGAGGGTTTGAGGGGGTGCTATTTGGTTTTGCAAGGATAAAACCCTGAAGCTGCAAACCCTAAATCCCAGAAGCCCGAAAACATTTCAGGCGTTTGAGGGGTCTTTTTTACCTATAGCAGATCCTAACCATAAAACATGGGGTAGGGTATGACCCCCTAGGTAGTGCGGTCCTACATACCTGAAACTCACACTTCTGGAAACCCAGGAATGGCTGCGAGGGAGTTCGTGATCTACATACGGGCAGTTCCCTAAATCAGGACCCCTTCTTTTGGCCTCCTTTTCGTGAGGGTGCCGCCTTCTTTTGTGTTCCGAAAATAGGACCCTAATTCTTAACTACCCATCTCTTATTGCAGGGGTTTCCTTGAACCCTAAACTCTAGACCGTAAACCCTTCTAGGTTCCTAGAGAGGGACCCGAATTTAGAGAACTACACATCTCTTATTGCAGGGGTTTCATAAACCCTAAACCCTGAAAAAAAAAACGAAACCTAAACCCTAAACCCCCAAACCCTAAACCTGTAGATCTCACAACTCTTAGCCTTTGAGAGCTCAGGACACCATCAGCCCACATGGGTCGTTCTCCCGTTTTAGGTCCCCAACATAGTACAGCACCCCCATAAAGGGACCCTGAAAGAAACCCTAAACCCTAAACCCAAACCATAAAGCTCTGAATGGGGGTCTCCGAAAATCGGGGAGCCTAATATAATACCCAAAATAATAGGATCCTTATTATAAGGACCCCAAAATAAGGTACCCCTCATGTTCGGAAACTCCCAAATGGCCCTCACCGACCTGACGCCATAAGACCCGAGCCGCGGATCAAACTGAATTTTAAGGTGAGGCTCCAGTAGGGAATGCACCTAGGGCTTCCAGGGCTCGGGGTTTAGGGTTTAGGGTTTAGGGTTTAGGGTTTAGGGTTTAGGGTTTAGGGATATGTCTACACTCGAGCTATACTAATATAGGGCCCTTATAATAACTAGAATAGGGTTTTGTACTATATTTATAATAAGGAACCACCAAAAAGTATTAGCAATTATTTCGGGCCCTATATTGAAGCTCTTGTGTCAATCAACCCGCCTGGATCATGTCCTCCAGTACTCTAAGCGCGCCGCGCTCGTCATAGCGGTATGCCTTCAGAACCTCAGCAACCACTGCGGGATGCCAACTGTGCCCTGAAGCTTAGCTTTCAGCTTTGGGTGCTGGTTCAGCTGTACGTAATTAATGTTTAGGGTTTAGGGCTTGATGGTTGGAAGCCCAAAGACTCTGCACTTTCGGCCTCTGCCACTGGTCCGCACAGAGCTAGGACGCCTGAGTCCTTAAGCCCAATTTTATTGCGTAGGGCCCCTTGCCGGAAACTCTGAGCCGGAAACCCTGAACCCACCTGCAAACCTGTAGATACTGAGCCCTCGACCAGGAGCCCCAAAGCTAAACCTTAAATTCCCCAAATCGCTAAACCCTAAACCTGAATCCCTACTAAACCCTAAACCCTAAACCCTAAACCCTAAACCTTAAACCCCAAACCCCCTAAACCCCTAAACTCCTAAACCCTAAACCCCTAAAACCCTAAACCCTAGACCTAGACATTCCTCAACCCTAGACCGTGGCTCTGCAATCTCGGTGCCGAGGAGTAGAGGACGGAGTTCACCTCAGCGGAAGCAGAGCCACGGTTTGGGCTTGAGGCGTTTAGGGGATTTAGGGTTTAGGGTTTAAGGGGTTTAGGGGTTCATAAGTTTGGGGGTTTGGGTTTAGGGGTTTATAAATTTAGAGGTTTAAGGCTTTGTGAGGTTAGAGGTTTAGGTCCTGTAGGGCTGTAAAAGTTCAGGGGTTTAGGGGTTTTAGTGGCTTTCGGGTTCTATGGTTTACCCTAAACCCTAAACCCTAAACCCTAAACCCTAAACCCTAAACCTTAGGGGTTTATAGGCTTGGAAGCTTCGGGGGTTCGGGTTCTAAGTTTTCAGGGCTTTAGGGTTTAGGGTTTAGGATTTTAGGGCTTTAGGGGCTTAGGGTTTAGGGTTTAGGATTTTAGGGCTTTAGGGGCTTTGGGTTTAGGGTTTAGGATTTTAGGGCTTTAGGGGCTTAGGGTTTAGGGTTTAGGGCTTTGGGTTTTTAGGGGTTTAGGGTTTAGGGTTTTAGGTTTTAGGGGTTTAGGTTTAGGGTTTAGGGGTTTAGGTTCTCAGGGGTTTAGGTTCTCAGGGGTTTAGGGTCTACGACGCAGGACCCCAAGGCCTAAGCCCACACTCAGCAATGGGAGAAAACTCGTGTCTTGTGGATTTGGTGTCTTTAACTTTGTGTTGCTGGCGGGGGAGTAAAATCGAGAAATAGGTTGGCTATGCTGTTTGGGGTTTCAGCAGCGAGTGAACCCTAACAAAGGCCGTGCTTCGATTCCCACATAACGATTAATGACATAGGCTAGGAGTTGTGGATTCTTGCTCTCAGCCCCTAAACCCTATGTTTGGGGGGCTGTTGGCACAAAGAAACCTTGGCACCCTACCTTAAGAGCCCAAAACCTACTTTTTTGTAGGGTCCCTATAAATCCCATATTAGGGTTTATAATAAGAGCCTACAAAAAAGTGGGTTTGGGGTTCTTAAGGTAAACCCTAAACCCCAAATGCTACTCACAGTCGTACTTCGCAGGGAACTCAAGCTTTCTCTTTGAAGAGGCGAGCTGCTTTGCGTCTTTGAGCTTCTGCACTCGCTGACTGTCAAAGCTACTATAGGGGCTAAATCAGGCGATGCTGATCGTTTTTACTCAACTATGAGATACTATATATTGTTAGCACTACTCACTACTGGTACGTACTTAAGCGAAGAAGACTCGCAAGAAGCAGCTCCTTCGCTCGAACCCCGTAGAATCGTGCCTGAAGCCTGCGCCTAAACACCCCAGCAAACAACCCGAAACCCTACACCCTAAACCCTGAACCCTGAACCCGAAACCCTACGCCCTAAACCCTACACCCTAAACCTTACACCCCAAACCGTAAACACGAAACCCTAAACCCTGCACTCTACAATCCCAATCCCAAGAGGTCGCTGCCCAAGTCGCCGGCAAGTTGGCGTCGCGCACCTCTTGCAGCCACCTGGGGTTTAGCGGTTAGAGTTTAGGGTTTAGGGATTTGGAATGCCGGGAACTTCGGCGAAAGATGGGTTCGAGTTCACTGCAGAAGCGAATGAAGCTGGCTCCTAAACTCTTACCCAACACAGCCTAAACCCTAAACCCAAAGCCCTATTCCTGGGCTTTGAAGTAACCAGAGAGAAAAAAGTATAGACTTTTATTTTTATAATGGTTCCTTTAAGGAACAGGTCCCAAAAAAGTATTATAAAGTATGGTACTCCAAAGCCCAGACCAGCTCCTGGCATCCGGTGCCAAAGCCCTGCTCTGAGGCCTGCGATCCAATGCAGATCAGGGTCCCAATACCCCGTAGTTAAGGAATATACCCAGAGACCCCAATACCCCTTAATTATTGAAGGTATATTCCCTAATTAAGGGGTATTGGAGTCTCTGGGTACCTTACATCATATTCGGGATCCTACTATAATTTAAGGTATATTCCTTACATCATATTCGGGATCCCTACTATAATTTAAGGTATATTCCTTAACTAAGGGGTATATTGGAGTCTCTGGGTCCAAGCCCCAAGGGTTCCCTGCTTTTTTGGAGGCTTTCTGTGTAGTTCTTTGAAGAAGTGGGTCTCTTGGGTTACAGCGAGGGTTTAGGGCTTCAGGGCTTCCGGCGATTGCAGGAGTTTGTTTAATGGTGTACTTGGCGCTGCTGAGGAGAGGAGGATGGACGCTACGATGACGAGGATGACGCATGACCGATGCCTGGCTGACCGAACCGACTACCTGCGAGGCTGGCTAGCTGACGGGCTGGCTGACTTCGTTGTTCATCCGTGGGGTGCTCAGAGCTTACAGGGTGCCGATTGAGGTTCTGGTGGAAGATTTGGGTCTCTCAGAATGAGGCACAATAGCTGCAAGAAGCGTTGAGTTTTTAAACCCCTCCTATGTCCGAAACAGAACTGAGCTCCCCCACCTCGCGGTCTGTGAGGGCCAAGTATGCTTGTAGCTCCTCGAGGAAACACAAGACAGCAAGACCCTGAAAACCTCAAAACGCGAACTGAGAGGATGCGATTTCGGGTTGTCAGCAGTCTGAGAAGGTTTTGAGCTGCATAGGAGTTAGGATTAGGGTGACCCTTGGGGATATAGACCCTCTCAATCAGGTCCCTGCCGCTTTTACGAGAGCCAAAACTGGGGTTAAGAAGGGTCCCCTTTAAGGGGTCTCCCTAATACTACCTAGGACTGAAGCAGGGGCCCGGCTGGCAGGAGATTTGTGGGATGACGGGCCCCGAGGCCGTGATTGTCGAGGGGTCCAGGGGGGGCAATGTTTTGTCTTCCGTGTGCGGCGTACCGAGCAAAGCAGGAAACATTTCTAGAGCGGGCCGAGCAAGACAAACTTCTTCCCTGGGCCCCGAGACATTTCCCAGTTGTGCTATCTACATGGGTGGTTGTCAACATTATGGTCCCTTTTTGGGTCCTTATTATAATACGGCACCTAAAAATTAGGGTACCCCAAAAGGGACCATAATTTTGACAACCACCCACATTTGTTTCCTCTCGGCTTTTTCACTCTCTCGATTTCGCCTCCCTCCGACAACTGATTCCGCAAGTACCTGCGGGTATGAAACTTTCAAGCTCTCAGACTATGACAGCTTCTTGGAGAGCTAACGCCCTGTAGAATCCTTGCCAAAACCTCTCAAGCCCTGAGAAACATTAAAACACCAGGTAAAACACCATCAAACCCTGATGAAACACATGAAACCCCTAAACAGAAGCGGATACAGCCCCGGGCGTCCTCGTAAGAGCCCACTCGCCTTACGGCGACAGTGCCCTGCGGGAGGGTGATGTTGAAGAAGGCCTGGTCCTTGTCTCGGGTCTTTTGGGCTTGCTGTGATCCAAGTTGGAACATGGATTACGGGTGAAGAGTGCTGAGGGATTTGGATATTTTAGTCTTGGGCGGGAGACGATGCTCCCTTACTTGGAGGGGCGGGAGACTTAGTAAGTAGGTAATAAGTAGACTTATAAGTACCCTAAAAGGGACCCTAATTGGGGTTATAGTACTTATAAGTCTATAAGATAACCACTTACTAAGTCCCCCGACCCTCTAAGTACTGGAGAAGGTTCCGGGAAGACTTCTGGATCATGCTGGGGCCCAGGCGGCGGACTTTGGGGCAAAGCTCTTTTTTTCGCTTCTGAAAGGCGTTGCGCATGTTGAGGTGCACAGCTCAGAAGTGGATCATGCACAGCCCAATAACACTTACTTGATAAGCATACCTTAAACTCACACATGGATTCCTACTCTGAGTTGAGGCCAGCTAGACTCCTTCAAGTTATACAAAGGCCTGAACTTAGACTAGTATTGCGTAGGGTTCCTCAACATAGCTTTACTCTAGCATACCCCAAAACTGCATAGAAATGTTTAACCAGAGAACCCAACACCCCTTAATTAAGGAATATACCTTAAATTATAGGGACCTTAATATTATGATTTAAGGTATATTCCTTAATTAAGGGGTTTGGGGTTCTCGATATCATGAACCCTAAACCCTAAACCCCTAAACCCTGAAACCCTAAACCCCAAAACCCTGAAACCCCAAACTCCTAAACCCCTAAACCCTAAGCCCTTTAAGGGCCGATCTCATCTCGAAGCGATCTCAGCCATGGCTCCGGCTGCGAGACGTAGCTCGAGGCCCAACTGAGGAGGTGCTCTGCCCGCGCAGAGTCATAGCTTTCGGTGTCCTGAGGGTTCGGGGGGTGAAGCCCTCAAATCGAAACCCCAATTCGGGGGGGGGGGGAAGGGGGGGGTGGGGGTTCTTATTTTCGATCAGGGCTTTTGAGATATGTGCGGGTGTGGGGGTCAGTTTTGAAGATGTTGTGGGCTTTGGGCATTCTGGCTCCTGGCTTGGTTGCTTGTCGGTCTGGGAGCCTTACATGCGGTTGGGATGAGAAAATTTCCACAGTCATGAGGGTCACTTGTTGCAGTACTTGAGGGCTTTGGGTTTTCAGACGCCACCATCTTCTGAAATACGGCCTTGCAAGCAGTATGTGATATAGGAACAGCTACTTGACTTATCCAGTGCCTGGCTGTAGTCTCCCAGACTAGTATCCCAGGGCCGTGTAATGTAGGGGGCTTAATAACTCGAACAGGGTTTTAGTGTATACTATACCATAATTATAAACAGGAACCACCAAAATAGCATAGATAAGAATTAAGGCCCCTATAGTACTTAATCCATATCGACGGAATCGACAAGGGGACTTGCGGCATAATATAGGGACCGTAACAGTGAGACTAGGGCTTTGGGGTAGATAATACTACAACTATAATAAGGACCACCCTCTCCAAAATAGCATTGCTAATGTTAATGTTTTTATGCTTCGATATGGGGGTTTCCGAAAGTAGGAGACCCTCACATAGCACCCTAAATAGTAGGATCCTTATTATAAGGATCCAAAAAGGAGGTACCCGTTGTTTGCGGAAACTCCCATATTAGATTTTGCTAACGACTCCCAGCGTCCAGCACGATCGGAACCCCCAGGCTTGGGTGGACCGAAGTCACGAAGTCCACGTTGCCACCACAGAGGACCTCAGATCGGGCTCTGGATCTTTAACAATAATAATACTGCTCATAATCATAATACTAACAGTAGTAATATTAATACTGATAGTAATACTAATAGTACTCGTATATGTAATGCTACAAATTACGACTACACTAAAGCCGACTCAATCTTCTTTTCGTTCTGCACGGTTTCGGAATTCATTCCTGCTACACCGTTTTTCTGAGTGAGCACCGCGTTGCTAACCCGAGCACTGAAACCTTACTACCAAACCCAACTCCCTACACCCGAACACCTCAAAATCCCTAAGCCCTAAACCCTAAGACCTCAAAATCCCTAAACTCGGACATTCTCAAGAACCCGAATTCCCCCCAAATTCCAGAACCCAAGCACCCCCAAACTCCGAAACTCCCACGAACCCGAGATGCCTGAAACCTCAAACTCTCATGTAGGCGGCCTTCATAATTAGAATAAGGTTTTGGGGTATATTATACTATAATTAGAAATAAGGAACCCCCAAAATAGCATAGGTCGATACTAGGGCCCCTATATTAAAACCCAAAAAATTCCCGACACTAAACCCCTAAACCCTAAACCTTATATTAACACCCAAAAAACTCCCGACACTCCTCCACTCGCCCCTGTGAAAGCTCCGAGGAACGGCGCTCACCTCGTCGGCCACCACGCCGCTGTGTAGGCATCCTCGAAACTAATATGGGAGTTTCCGAAAATAAGGGGGTACCTTATTTTGGGGTCCTTATAATAAGGATGCTACTATTTAGGGAACAGAACTAATATCCCAGACCCCCAAAAGGATCTAAAAAATAGATCCCCTAACTAGGGACCCTAACTACTAAAGGGTACTTTATAGGAACTCCCTTAGGGGATCGATTTTTTACATCCTTTTGGGGGTTTGGGTACAGGGGCCTTAAATATTGGAGTGGGGTCTTGGGGCTCCTTTATGGCATTATTATAATAAGGAGCCCTAACAGTAATTATTTAGGCTTCTATATTATCGCTACAGAAATGCGGTTCAGGGTCAGAGCTCGTTTAAGGGCTTGAGACGGCTTTTGCAAGTCTTCATGGGGTTTGACAGCAGATCTATGTGCGCTTCGTTAAGGGCGAACACCTTTGAAGGCTTTTTTCGGATTTTGAAAGGGTCATAGAAATCGGGGTACAGGGGGGGGCTTCAGATGGCTTTCAATGAACTTCATGGTGGTTTCCAAGGGATGATGTAAGGAAGTTTGCACGGGCTCCATACGACTTTTTTCTATGGTTCTTCTGGGGTGCCAAAGGGCTGATATGCTTTTGCTTTGAACTGCCTGCTTGTGCGGGATATATCGGGGTTTTATACAAAAGCCTTTTCGAAGGCTTCACATGGCTTCGACAAAGTGTTAATCGGGTTTCAACAAGGTTTCATATGGCTTTTCTAGTTTGCGGGGTTGCAAGGGCTCTTAGAAGGGTGTTGGAGAGGGCTTCATGTTGCTGTTTAGAGGTAATGATGGTGTTTTCATGGAGAGGGCTTCTGCAAGGGTTTTTTCATATGGCATGGAGCGGGTTTCATGAGATTTTAAAGCTAGAAAGTGTGCTACCGAGCTTTTACCCGGGGTTTAGACGGATTCTGGTGGCCTTCAAAAGAAAAGTATCCCACTAGGGATGCTTTGTGGTGCCTCGGGTCCTGTAAAGAACAGCCAAAGCGTACCGAGCTGCTGGTTCGGGCTCTGCTTACTTGGAGGGTCGGGGGACTTAGTAACTAGGTAATAAGCAGACTCAAAAGTACCTTAAGAGGAGTCCTATTGGGGGGTGTGGTATTCACAAGTCTATTAAAATTGCTACTTGCTGAGTCCCCCCATCATCCAAGTAGTTCTCTAAATTGAGCTCCCTTTAAGGCCCAACATAGCACGGCACAAGGCATGAAGAGCACCCTCAACGGGACCCTAATTGAGAACTACCCACAATTTCCCAAACCCCCCCAAGACCAGCCCCATAACACCAACTATGTATTCTTACCACTAGAATCATTACTTTTATGATTCTAATTTTTATTGCTAGTGGTCTTATTATTATTATTGCTATTATTGTTACCATTATTATTATTATTATAATTGATTTTCCCACATCCCACAAACCCAGCCCCCTAAACCCTAAACCCTAAGCCCTAAACCCTAAACCGTGCCGGGCCACCGAAGGTAATCAGAAACGCCACGGAGAGGACCAGAACCCCGAGCTTTCCAAGGGCCAGCGTGCAGCCTGGAGTTGTCTTGTGGCCGTCCTGGAAGACAAGTTTAGGGTTTAGGGTTTAGGGTTTAGGGTTTAAGGTTTAGGGCATAATAAGAATAGAGAATAGTAGTCATAATAATGGCATAATGGCAGTAATAAAAAATAATCACGAGAATAGCAGTAGTAATCATAGTAAGAGTGAGCATAATAGTAATAACAATAATGACCGTGATAGTAAGTAACACGAGTCCTGGAACATGAAGGTCCTGATGGCACCTGCAGGGTCAACCGAGATCCCAGAACAACTACCCAGACCCCCGGGAGGATCTAGAAAGTAGATCCCCTAATTTGGGAGCCTAACTACTAAAGGGTACTTTACAGGAACCCCCTTAAGGGATCTACTTTTGGATTTTTGGGGGGTCTGGGTATCAATTCAGGACAGAAAAGGGAAAATGACAATGATGGACCCCGAACATACATGGTGTATATGGTTGAGGTAGGGCTTGAGATTTTGAAGGTCGGAGCTCAAACAGGCCCACGAAACACCCGAAGCCCCAAAAACCAAACCTTCAACCTCAAGTACTGCGGAGGGGGGACACCGGCTTCGGTTGCCCGGACCTGTATGCCTGGGCAAGTAGTGGAGCCCAACACCTCAAACGGGCTTGTGTATGTAAGCTCCCACTGCCGTGTGCCCGCACCTGCGTAGGTCTTCGCCGGACGAGGCACCAGTAGTTTGTATGCCAGTTCGTCGAGTCCCAAAATCCTAGGTGGTTGCAGCAGCATCCCCGCTTGAATTTGGGCAGACTCTGGGGCTTGAGGCCAAAATGCTACCGTAAGCTCTACAAGACAGAACCCATACGTCATGCTTTAGGCTTGCAGCCGATGCTGCCGCTTCTGGTGCCAGTACCAGTACCACTATCACTCCCACTGCCCACTGCTACCACTGCTGCTACTACTGCTACTACTACTACTACTACTACTACTACTACTACGACCCCTAAAACTACGACTACACTGACCGTCATCACTAACGTCATCGTCGCCATTAGCAGTTACAAGCGTACTAGTACCACGCATTACAACTCTCTCCAGGATTCCTGTGACCTTGTCTGTTGCTACCAACTCAAGCATCCCAAGGATCATGACCAGCATCACGCAGTCGTGGAGAATGCCTCCCACGTCCTGCAGCCTGAAGGTGCCAGAAAGGTGAACTGTCTGGCTTTGATTTTGATGGCTCCCTCAAGCCCTAAAGCCCAAAACACAGAACCCCAGAACCCTTCCACCCTATCTTGGGGGCCGTAATCTTGGGGTATATTATATGTTAATTAGGGTAAGGAACCACAAGAAAGTCTTGGTACTTATTTTAGCCCCCTGTTAGACCCAAAACCCTCTTTCTTCTGTGCCCTCTTCTCTGGCCTTGACAGCCAGACGCCACCGCTGAAGCCGAGGATCAGCAGTACCTGAACGATCATGGGAATTCTTTTTTTTTTTATAAAAAATCATGGGGATTCAGTAGCTAAGGTTAGAAGTTAAGATCATGGGACTCGGTAACTAGGGTTCTAAGCTAAGGTACAACCTGAACCCTAAACCTTACCTATTCTTTTGATCCTCCAAGTACCCCAGAGCGGCAAAACAGGAGGAAGGAGACGCCCAGGCGGCGCTCATCCTGGATCCCCGAAAAGGCTGGGTTGTGGTTGAAAGTTTGTATCTGGGGTTCTAGCAGGGTCTTAGGCTGCACTGGTGACTACTTTTCTGGCGCCTTCGTCTGGGAACTCTTGGCAGTGTACAGCTATAAAGCATGCCAACAGTGCCCGCGTGTCCGCATTTCTGGGGTCTTCATCATAGCAGCATTTCTGGTATGAATAAGCTGAAACTGTGATATACTCTGGGGCCGTATCAAGAGTCTGCGCTGTTGTCAAGGTGCTTACCAGCACTCCTATCACCATTCATATTGAACTTCACAGATGCTTGCTGTGCTTGCGGCAGCTGGACTCTGTCTTCCTCCTTGCCATGTTTTCATGCTGTAGATTTGATGGCCGCCGAGCTGGTGTTACCACACACCTAAAACCCTTGGTGAAATTAGCCGGTGCCCTGATCTGTAGGACTGATGCCAAGATTGCGGTTGTGAACTCTAGAAGCTTATTGGTCGGCGCATCGAAAGCGACCACAAACAAACCTACCTTTTGAGAAACGTCGCAGCGAAAAACACGACTGACAACACAGTACTGATAGTATTGCTAAAATCTTGACCCTCATATTCAGTCAGATGCCATGGAGGTTCCCTTATCTTCGACGCTTGCAACACACCTCCTTGTTTCTGAAAAGTTGCCTGCAGGGGTTCGCGGGTACTTAGGCATCGTAGCTAGGCTGACTGGAGCCATACCGCCTTAGGTGTAGGGATTTCTATGTCAGTTGAAACACAAAAAGGGCACTTCAGGCCCGTGCGATTGTGAAGGTGCACAGAATCGCAGCGAGGGCTATTCGAAACAAGTATTCTCGGATCCATATTACCTGGGGCTTTGTATTGAGGAAAATTTGCCTAATTTTGCAGAAACCCTGCTGGGGCACCAATCCTCGGTACAGCAAGTAACGGCCAGAAGCCGTCTTGCCATAACTCCCCTAAACCCTAAACCCTGCACCGGAAGTTGCGAATTTCTGTTCCTTACAGAACGCTCTTGAACTAGGGTAGATTAAAAATATCTGGATCTGCACTGAGGAGCGAGAGAGCGTAGGGTTCAGGGTTTAGGGTTTAGGGGTTTAGGGTTTAGGGTTTAGGGGCAGGCCATCGCAGAACAATTACCATAAAGGATTTTTGGGTATATTCTACCACTGAAATTATACTAATAAGAGTCACCAAAATAGCATTAGTATACCAAAGCTGTAAAGTAAAGGCCACTCCAAAGTAGTTGGTAGTTATGTTTAACACCTATATCAGACCCCCAAACCCATAATTATAAAGACCCGCCACATTTAGTATTGGGACTTATATGGCCCCAAGAGTAATATAGAAGGCTTTTGGGTATTATACTTGTTGTAAGGACCCCCCAAAGTAGCATTATTATACCAAAACTATATGACCAACTTAAGAAAGACCTCCCCTACAAAATGTTGGTAGTTATTCTCGGCCCCCAAAGTAGGCAAACCAGGGCTCGCTGATGCTCCGGAAGCTTAGGTAGCCTTCTGCTTGCTCCAGAACGGTTGTCTTCGGCGGGAGCTTGTGTAGCGCGCACCTTAGGGTTCAGGGTTTAGGGCTTAATGTAGGGACCTTAAAAATTAGACTAGGGTTTTGGGACCCTTCATACTATAAGACTAATAAGGAACCCCAAAATAGTATAGGTAATTATTATGGCCCCTATAGTAGGACTTAGGGTTTAGGGTGGACAGAAACTCTTGCAACGCACACCTTACGAGGATCCGTTGCTCGGAGGCCGTATTTGGGAAAAAAAAAGGGATGTCTATTTGGAAGGGTCTCTTTAGGAGTTTAGGGGTTTGGGTTTAGGGGTTTCGGGGGTTTTGGGTTTCGGGGTTTAGGGTTTAGTCCTGGAGCTGAACTTCACGCGCATGGATCTCGAAGCTTAGAGGCGCCAACTGAGGAAGAACATCTTTGCAGCCGGCAGAAGCACTGCGAAGACCCTGCAAACGCTGTCCCAAAGCCTGTTCTAGGGGCCAAAATAATTAGTGTTGATCACAGCAACCCTGATCTCCTAGCGGAGCACACAACTTTTCACAGCACAAGCAAAGACCTGCGTCTTAGTAGCCTACACGGCGAGTTGTACAAGAGTTGCCTTTCAGCTACTAAGCTATGTCTGTACAGCATCTGCACTTGTCCTAAGAAGAGTGCCTGGCTTCCACGCATGTCCCCTCGCACTGAGCCTGCATGGCTTCGTCAGGTAGAGAGAATGCAGCCTGCCCGAACCTGCACGCACTCCCCCTGCAGGCATGTACTGCAAGCTAGTGCAGGGTGACTGGCTTATGGGCACACTTCTTACAGACGA
>CAJNDV010003692.1:82477-98285 GCA_905221635.1 Symbiodinium sp. CCMP2456
GTTTGTTGTTTGTTGTTTGTTGTTTGTTGTTTGTTGTTTGTTGTTTGTTGTTGTTGTTGTTGTTGTTGTTGTTGTTGTTGTTGTTGTGGTTTTAGCAGCAGCAGCAGCAGCAGCAGCAGCAACAGTAGCGCGAGGATCCTTAAGTACGGTTTTTGGTGTCTTCGGGATGCCCAGCCTGACTTAGAACAAACAGCAAAGCAACAACGTGACGCGGATACTTGTAACCCGAGACGCGGGACCGTGAGCCCTATAAATTCCAAAAATCCCTAGACCCAAACCCGACTTATCCTAAAACCCTAGACCCAAGCCCGACACATCCTAAAATGAGCCCCTGTAGGGGAAGCTCGTAGCTCGAAAGAGGCTGTCGCTGCCTACGGCAATGGCGGCGCTTCAGGAGAGGAGGTGGCAAGAAGCTTAAAATCTTCGGGCTTAGGGATTCAGGGCTTCGGTTCTCATTCTCTGAATAGACTACTTGCAATCACTTTTCCCTGGCATCTGACAGGACCGGATTCCATGTTTCGGGTAACAGGTTCTGGTTATGACAAGACGGTTTTCAATAGGTTTGTCATCTGTTTCTGAGAAGAGGTGTTTCCTTCTGCCAGCGTTCAAAAACAGGCTGGTTCAGCAGGTTTGTTGGTCTCCGGCAGGAAGGGATTCCTGGCTTCGGTTTAGAAAGGCTGTCGTTGAGGATTGCTTTCGGGCTTTAGGTTTTGGAGTTTAGGGCAGAGGCTATAGGGATTTTTTCAAATTTCTGTTTCTCACAAGAATGGTCGCAGGTTTCGACGCGTCGTTTCCTGGCTCTGAGGAGAAGATACTCCTTGTTCCAGTGTTTTAAACAGGCCACGTTAAGTGGTGTTTTCTTTTGCTGACAAGAGGATTCCTGGCTTGTTCAAGGAGTTTGCAGATTTTAGATTTAAGGTGGGCTTTATCTGGTTCTGACAAGACTGCAGTCGGTGTCTTGGTGGTGAATGAGAGGTTTTAAATTGTAAACAGAGCTTCTTTGCGTCAACATGTTGCGAGTTTTGCTGCTTCCTATATAAGGCGCGAGGGTTTTTGACGAGCCTCCGGGTGAGGGGAGCATTATAACGAGACTACAAGGGGATTCTACGTAATATAATTTGCTCAAAACACCCCATATTGAAATATATTGAAGGGCTCCGGGTTTTGATAGGAGGTTCCAGCACATGCCTTGGGTTTGGGGCGTACGTTCCAGGATTTGCAGGCTTGGGATTCCGGATTCAGGACTGAGGATCATATGCTGGGGGTTACAAGCAAGCTGACTCTGGTGAAATGAAGTTTGTGGTCCGGCCCCAAATTATTGTTATTCTAAACCTACCGAGTTGAGGCCTCAAATTTGGGGTTTATGCTGGTCAAATTTGAGCACCACCAGCCGCACCGCCGCCAAGAAGAGCAACGTTGCCGGCTAGCATTTCCAACAACGATTTAGGGTGTAGGGCTTCGTTTTCGGGTGGAGAGTGCGGTCACATTCCTTGGCAGGTGCTGGAGACCATCGTAGCCGGCTGCCCGAATTGGCTGAAGCCAGGCGGCCGATTGTGGCTTGTGACCTACGCGCCGAACATCGAGGAGCCGCTGGCGGAACTTCGGAGTTTAGGACTTTCTTGGGGTTCAGGGTTTACGGTTTAGGGTGTAGGGTTTAGGATTCCCCTAAACCCTAAACCCTAAGCCCCAAAACTGGGACTCCATCCTGGAAGGGCCTTCTACGCCCTACCTCGCAGTCCTAGAGCGAACCTAAAGCCGATACCTATCGGGCTCCATGATGAGAATAGGGCTTTGGGTTTAGGGTTTAGGTTTAGGGTTCAGGGAGTTTAGGGTTTAGGTTTAGGGTTCAGGGAGTTTAGGGTTTAGGGTGTAGGGAGTTTAGGGTATACTGTACAATAATTATAACCGGGACCGCCTTAAAGCCTTAAACGCAAGCGAGCCCCAAAGCGTCCCTTGCAGGCCTCAGCCGGAGGCTCGGGAGATGCAGGTCGGAAATCGGCCCCGACGTCTTCGACCTGCTCGAAGGTCGATGCTTGTCGGTTAGGGTTTCGGGTTTAAGGTTTAATGTAGGGGCCTTAATAATTAGAATAGGGTTTTGGGGTCCAATATAGTATATTTATAAAAGAGAACCCCCAAAATGGGCTTAGGGTTTGGGGTCTGGAGGGTGGGCTTGTAGTGTTGCTTGGAGTTCCATGGTTCTGCAATGTCCTACAGCTACCATGACTCGCAACCCGAATGGAGGCACCGGTAGTCTTACTGATACCTGACTTTCCCTAAACTCTAAACCTTTTCTTGCTTACTCATTTAGTGAGGATGTTTAAGGATTTTCGGGTGGTGCGATTCAGGGTCTGATCCTTCCCAAATCCCAAACTCTGCAAACCGGAAAACCCTTCTTAAACCTAAGCCCTACTTCCCTAAACCTACTTGGAGGTTCTTGGGTAGTTATAAGTCGGGTTATAAGTCTCCTAGTATCGGGTTATAACTTTTGTTACCCTACTTATAACCCCACTTATATCTGCCCATGAAGCTCCAGGTAAGCCATGCTTCCTAAGTCTCAAAACCAGAAGCCCCGCAGCCTCAGCCCTGCACCCAGTTGTGGTTCAAGGCAGGCCAGGGCGCACTGCTTGAAGATTCGCTGGCAAGGAAAAGTAAGGGTGAGGTACCTCAAACACTGGCCATAAATATCACACCTTTCGACATTTCAGAAAGATTAGGTTTTGTAATTCACGATTCTTTTACCTTACCAGGCTTTTCTAAAGAATCTCTCAATGTCAAACGGCATCTACACTTACTTTGCTGACTCAATAGTAGGTCTCCTCCACCACCACACGTTGTGCCTGAGTGGGCGGTGGTCGGGCGGCACCCGTGAGCTGTTCCAACAAGTCTTGCGCCTCGCAGAATGCTTCAGCGTTGGGCTCTAGAATGTTTTAAAAGGACTCTCTATTGTTTCAGTGCGGTTTAAAGGGATCGTTGAAGATGTTGATACTAGTGTCCCTAAACGAAAACCCAGACAAACACTCCTCAAAACCTTGAGTCAACCCCACGTTAGACCTAGGACTGTAAGCAGCCAAAACCCAACGATGCAGTCTCGCAAGACGTACCATTAAAATAACGAACCCTCAGCCCCCAACCCAAAGCCAAAAGTCTCCTCCATGCTACTCACTGCTACTCCCTACTGATTCAGTAGTCGTTGGGCCACTTGGGGCCTGAGTCCTATACAGCCTTGGCTTGCGAGGCTTCCGGCAACGTGAGTCTTAGGGCTTAATGTAAGGGCCTAAAGAATTACCACAACTATTTTTGGGTTCCTTATTGTAGTTCGAGTATAAATGGGAGTCTTAGGCATTAGGGTTGATGATATAAATCCTGCATTACCCATAATACGGAATATACCCTAGCTCCTATAGTTTAGGGACCTTCAGGTAATGCAGGATTTTTTGTATCATCAACAGTAGGGCTTAAGCCTTCGGCGTTCGGGAGTGGAGGAGGTCAGGGCGGGTCCTCTGACCAGAATCGGGCCACAAAAACTACACACATAAGCAAAAACTGGGATAGGGATATGCCATATAAACCCCCCTAATATTGAAGCCCAATAAGGTAGGGATATCCCTGTAACATGCTTATGCTTATGTCCTTCTTGGGCTCTTAACAGAAAGCACATTTAACCATGTAGCCCTTCGGAACCCACAGCGGTGAAAACCCCCCTAAACCTAAACCCTAAACCCTAAACCCTAAGGCCCTCAACCCTGAAGCCCGTCTTAGAAAACACTGAAGCCTCAAGCTGCATCTTGGGCTTAGCTTTAGGGGTTTAGGGGGTTTAGGGTTTAGGGTTTAGCTTCAAGGATGAGGATGTGAAGATCTCAGAAAGGAAAGAACCCCGATGGAGATCTGGAGTGGTAGTACGCAAAGTACGCTTGCTGTTAAGAACCCTCCCAACAGTTTCAGACCTCGTAATAGCTACTTTGAATCAAGTTAAGCTCGAACTTCCCCAAACCCTAAGCCATAACCTACCATTTCTATAAAACCCAAAAGCCTTAAAAAATCCAATTTTCATGCGGCCTCCTTGCAAAAGCTCTGGCTTGTCGTGAGCTGTGAAAGCAAACCTTGGCCGGCTGCTCAGGGAGTAAGGTCAAAGAAGGGCCCTGAACTCTATTTAGGGTTTGGGGTTTAGAGGTTTAGGGTTTAGGGTAAACTTCAAACCAATACTGTTGATGATATCAATCCTGCATTACCTTAAGGACCCCAAACTACGGGAATTATGGCATATTCCTTCTTCAGGGTACTGCAGGATTTATATCATCAACCTTAGGGTTTCATAGGGTTTGCGAAGTCTTTCTTTGTAACTGGGTAGTTCTCTAAATTAGGGTCCCTTTTTGGATCCCCAATATAGTACGGCATCCTTATAAAAAGGACCCTAAGAGGTACCCTAATTTAGAGAACTACCCAAATGGCTCTACAGGCGTCTCGGAAGGCTCTGTGGGGTTTAGCCAAGCTGGATAGGAGCTCTCCAATCGGCTTTATACGGTTTTGTCTAAACCCTAAACGCTAAACCCTAAACCCCAGAGCCCTAACCCCAAACCCTGAACCCTAAACCCCAAACCCTGAACCCTAAACCCCTAAACTCCTAAAGCTCTAAACCCTAAACCCCTAGGCCCTAAACCCTAAACCTTGAGCTTCTCGGAGAGCTCTCAGCCCCCCTCAGGTAAGGGCCGGGGATCAATGATGGAAACTTGGAGGACGATTGAGTAAGCCCTGCTCGGAGGGTTCGGGGTTTAGGGGTTTAGGGGCTTAGGGTTTAGGGTTTAGGGTTCATGTGTAGTTCTAAACCCCCGAATATTATCGCAAACTATAGCTACCCTACTTATAGCCCCACTTCAAACTGCCCATGGACCTCAAAGTGAACCCCAAGTTGAACCCCGAAGCCCTACACCAATCGTCTGAAGCTCCACAACCGAAGCCTCAAAGTTCTCAAAACCTCAGTCCCCTTAAATCCCTCAGTGTGCAACTCCGAGACCCAGAGAGCCCAAAATCCCTTAATTAAGGAATACACCTTGAATTCTAGGGGCCTTAATATTATGATTTAAGTGGAGGCTCAAGGGTAGTTATAAGTTATAAGTGGGGTTGTCAGTCCCCTAATTAGGGTTGTAATTATAGTTACCCTACTTATAACCCCACTCATAACTACCCATGAACCTCCAAGTAAGGCCTTGTGTAAAGTCCTAAACCCTAAACCCTAAACCCCTAAACCCCTAACCCCTAACCCCTAACCCCTAACCCCTAACCCCTAAGCCCTAACCCCTAAGCCCTAAACCCTAAACGGCTCTTTCCGGAAGGCCCCGGAGCCCCAAACGCAAAACCCTAAACCCTAAACCCTAAACTCCGGAAACCCTCAGTCCTCCGGTTAAGCCTTGAGGCTCGAGGGGATACTGGGAGGTTCATGGGTAGTTATGAGTGGGGTTATGGGGTTCCTTTAAGGGTTCCTTTTAAGGGGTTCTATAGGGTTTAGGGTTTAGGGGGTAGTTATGAGTGGGGTTATAAGTAGGGTAACTATAATTATAACCCTAATTGTGGGACTTATAGCCCCACTTACAAGCACCCATGAGCTTCCAAGTAGCAACAGGTTTTAGGGTCTAGGGTTCAGGGATGTCGCCAGGTAAGCAATAAGGTGGAGTCAGGAGGCGATTGGAAGTGCCTACAATGAAGTTAAGCATTGCCGCAGAGAAGCTCTCCAATACGATCGTTTTCAACAATTGTGGGTCCTTAATGGGCATTCCTCTCCATCCCGCTACAAAAGGAGCGGGCCCCTGTCCAAAAGCCTACACGTCCTAAGCCGTAAAACCCTAAATCCTACGCTTCAAAATCCTTCAATCTTTCAAGCCCCCTGTCTTGATCCTGAGTCCCAAAACCTACTATCCCAAAGTCAGTTGAACACGCTTATTTAAATATCGCAAATTCCGGTCATCACCTAAAGCCTAAACCTTAGATCCTAAACAGCCAGCCCTAGATGATGAACCCGAAACCCTAAAACCTACATGCTGTGTCCTAAACTCTACACTTTTAAACCCCTAAACCCTAACCCTGAACCCCTAAACCCCTAATCCTAAACTCCTACAGCGTCCTAAATCCGGGGACAGGACCTCCCGAACTGGGTCTCGAAGCAAGCTGCTCCTGTTTTTACAGTTGTGGTAGACGGGCTTGCGCGTTTGGGGTTCAGCAAGGTTTCTATCTTTCTTAACCTATATTTTTTGTTTCTAGACTCTTGAATTTTATCGGGGAGGGGAAGGACGGAATATGGGGTTAAGGGGTTTTGGGCTTACAGCTCTCCGGGCATCCTTCTCTATCGGATCGGCGCCGGCGTCCGTTGCTAAATTTGAGAGAGCCACACAGTCATGGAGCCCTGAGAGTGCGTCGACTGTACAACAGCGCCTGTATGAACGAGCTTTGGGTTCAGGATTTTAGGATTAGGGCTTAGGGTCTACGATTTGGGGGTTCAGACAGCTTTTATGACTACGCATGACAATACCACGAACAGCAAAGTACTTTGCTTCCAACTTACATTCCTGTTAGCCGCGAGTACTAGAAAGTAGATATAAACCCTGAAACCTATCCAAGGTATGGCTTGCCCTGCACCCAACGGGGCAATGTCGTCACGACTGTACTTATCTTTAACTTGGAGCAACATCACAGTTGCTATCACGCTTATGTCGTCACGACAGTACTTGTCTTTTTAACTTGGAGCAACATCGCTGTTGCTATCACGCTTCCGAAACATTGTTGCTCTTGTGGGGACAGTTGATAGCAGTATAGGGGCCTTAACAATTAGAATATGGCTTTGGGGCCCATTATACTATAATGATAATAAGGAACCCCCAAAATAGTATAGGTAATGATTTAGGCCCCTATATTATGCTGATTATTGTGCTTGCTTCTGAGATTCGCCCAGATTTGGTGCAGGGTCGAAAGGGGCTTGGGGGCTTTCCTATGCTTCTAGGATTGAATGGGTTGGGCTTGGGGGCGAGCGCATTCTGTTCGAATCCGAAACCCCAAGCTACCACCGCGTTCAAAAGTTCTAAAAGAGCTCCAAGAGCTGCCGCATTCAATCCTATATTTTCCCTAGAAGCAGAAGCCCCAAAACCCCAAAACCCTCAAGACCAAAGCCCAAAATCTCAAAATACCTCAAAATCATCAAAAGCCCCTAAGACTTACAGACCCAAACCTAGAACCCCCATTAAGAGCCTCTCAAACCTGAGCAAGACTGATTCCCGTAAATCCCAAGCCCTAAACAACTAAACCTATACCTGAAGCCCGAATCTCCAATCCCTAAACCCTGAAATCCTCATCCCTGAAGCCCTACGCCCTAATCCCTAATCCAAAAACCCCAAATCCTGATTCCAAACCCGAAACTCATTAACCCCACAGTACCTCGTTATAGGAGTGTTTATAAGCTCCTGTAAGGGAACCCTACACAAAACCCACGCCTTGAATTCCTGAGCCCTGACCCCGAAACCGAAGCCAGGTATTTGTCGTGAAACCCGACACCTCAAGCCTTGAATCCTTAAACCCTAAACCCTAAACGCCCAATCCCTAAAGCGACCCAGAGAGCCCACTGCCCGTTAACATACCTTAAATCATAAAACCAGGTCCTTCTTTTAAGGTAAATTCCTTAATTAAGCGGGATTAGGATTTAGGGTTTAGGGCCTCTAATTTAAGAAGGTATATTCCTGAATTAAGGGGTAATAGAAGGGCCTTGGGGCCCTTTATACTATAATAATATTCAGGAACCACAAAAGAGTATTGGCAATTTTCGCGGACCCTACACTACTGGGCTCTTTGGGCCTAAGCCTTAAACCCTACACCCCTAAACCCAGGCTCAACTCCTGATCTGCCAGGCGCGGCGTCGCCCATTCGTCGGCCTCGCGGCCATCCTGTGACGGTTGAAGGTTTAGGGCTTAGGGCCCCCTAGACCCTAAACCCTAAAAGGAGGGGTTTAGGGTTTAGGGTTTAGGGCACTCTTCTCTACAGGTTTAGGGATACGGAGATCTGCAAGTTGCAAATGTGCAGCATCTTCTGTGTCGGCAAGAATGGAGACACAAAAAACAGCTGCAGAACAACTCGGGTAAGATCATCCAAACAGTGGGGACACCAAGATCTTCTTTGGCACTTGTCTTGCAGAGGGTTTAGAGAGTGCACACATACACACAGACGGGTTTCAGACAGGTTTTTCTAGAATATCTCACCGGATTCTCAGAAATTTCTTCAGGGTGTTTATAGGGCTGTGCCATGGCAGGATGTGGGGTTTAGTTGCCACCTTCATATTCCACCCACATTGAAAGTTCTTGGGTCTGGAGTTCGAGAGTTTGTTGCGCAAGGTTGCTTCCAACAGATTAGAATAGGGTTTTGGGGCCCAGAATACTATAGTTATAATAAGGAACTCCCAAAAGTGTCGAGGTAATTATTAAAGCCCCCATATCAAGCTTAAAATCAGGATCCTACTATTTTGAATTCTTGTCTGGCTTGCTTTACTCCACTTAGAAGGTAGCAAGCATGCATTGTTGGAGATCCCTACACAAGCAGCCATAGCCCAATAAAGCAAAACTAAACAAACAACCAATCAACCCCCCAACTTTGTAGCTCATTCTTCTGAAACTTCCCGGTGTCCATCGGTTATTTCTAAGTGTCGATACACCTAAAACCCAAATAGAAGCTTCCATGACGTGCTTCATGTTCATTAAAAGGTGAGGACTTCAGGTGTCACTGTGTGCAGATGCAGCTTTCCGTTTTTGGTTCTTAGGTTAGGGCTTCAAGTCGAAGCTTCGGCGAATGTCTGCCATTTCTGATGGAAGTATGCGAGGATGGATGTGATGAAGTCGGCGGTTGGACGGAGTATCGCCACAATCTCTCCGCGAATGTCTGCCTTTTTTCAAAGTATGCGGGATGGAAGTGATGAAATCGCAGCCGGTGCCGCGTCCAGCCCTCTGCCCCGAGCGTGCCGTCCACGCCGAAGTCCGACGCCCGCTCGGCATGCGGGTCGCAGCGATAAGCTGCAAATCTTCAGGGGTTTCCTCCTCGAAGTGCGGTTCGCGCAGCCGGCGCCGCGTCCGCCCTCTGCCCATCAGCATGCCGTCCACGCCGAACTCCACCGGGTCTTCTCACTTAAAACTCAGCTGTGAAGAGTTTGGGATTTAGGGTTTAGGGCATTAATCGACGAAGCTCCATTGCCAACCCTAAGCTCTCAAACCTACATCTGCTAAGCTCCAAACCTTAATCTTTGCGCTAAGACCCCCAGCTTCTACAAAAAACTAAAACAAGCAAGAGCCACATACACAGCCCCAGCCCCATGATGCCCAACCCTAACATGGTAATCCTTAACCACAAAAGTGAAACCCGCCTCCAAACCCTCCCTAAACTAAAGCAACTGATGGGTACATCTTAAACTGCACAAACCGGAAAAGATTCAGCGACAATGCTAGCTGAGAATGTCTCGAACTCGTAGCTCCCTGTTGGTCTTAACCCAGACCCCCAAAAGGATCCAAAAAATGGATCCCCTAAGGGGGTTCGTATAAAGTACCCTTTAGTAGTTAGGGTCCCAAATTAGGGGATCTATTTTTTAGATCCTTTTGGGGGTCTGGGAAGACGGATCTTGACGCTCCTTTTCTTCATGGTCGTGCTGTTGACAGGGTGTACGGGATATATACTTAGGGGCTGAGTACCCTAGCCCAGAAAAGGTCAGGGTTTAGGGTTTAGGATTTAGGGTTTAGGGTACCCTAGCCCAAAAAAGGTTAACCTTTTGAACTATAATGGGATCATATACGCCCCAAAAGGTTAAAGGTTACCTACTCAGCCCCTAAGCCAAAGGGTTCACATGTATCTTTGCCTCTGCCCCACCCTAAACCCTCAACTCTAAACCCCTAAACCCTAAAACCCTAAACTCAGCACCGCCTACTCTGTGATTTCTAAGCTGGGGGTCGTACCCGAAGCCCTCAACCATGAGCCCCCTAAACCCCAAACCCTAAACATCCCTAAACTCTGAACCCTAAACCCTAAACATCCCAAAACCCTACCTGGGCCCTACAAAACCTACCTTTCTAGGGCTCCTTGTTTTGATTTCCTTATAAAAGTCCTTAAAAGGTAGGTTCTTCTAGGTAGTCCCCAATTCCTAGACCCTAAACAGCCCTAAACCCCAAACCCCTAAACCTTAGACCCTAAACCCTAAACCCTAAACCCTAAAACCCTAAAACCCTAACCCCTAAACCCTAAACCCTAAACCCCTGCACCCTAAACCCAAAGTCTGCAAGGGGGCAATGACCGGCACGTAGCTTGCGGGCAGCGGGGACAGCCGTCGGAGTCTCATCCTGAGATCAAACCCTAGGGTTTAGGGTTAGGGGTTTAAGGGTTAAGGGTTTAGGGTTTAGAGTTTAGGGTTTAGGGTTTATCAAACCCTAAGGCTCAAAACAGCCCAAAAGCCTTTCAGAGTAGGGTCTTCGGGCCCGAAAGCCTTAAACTATGAGTCCTTAGAGCCTTGGGGAAAGCGTCCCGGTTTTAAGGTTTAGGGTTTAGGGTTGGGTGCCTTTAAGGGTTTGTTTTTAGGGTTTAGGGTTGTGTGCCTTTAAGGGTGTTTGTTTGTTTTGAGGGTTTAGGGTTGGGTGAATTTAAGGGCTTGTTTTTAGGGTTTAGGGGTGGGTGCCTTTAAGGGTTTGTTTTTAGGGTTTTAGGGTGTAGGGTTTAGGCTTTAAGGGTTTCCATTAAGGGTTGTTGGGTTTTAAGGGTTGTTGGGCCTGGGGCTGGGTGCCTTTTCGGGTTCCTTTACTTTTAAATTTGTGCTTAAGGGTTTTTAGGGTTTGGGGTTGGGTGCCTTTAAGGATTTTGTAAGGTTTAGGGTGGGGTGCCTTTAAGGGTTTCCTTTAAGGGTTGTTGGGTTTAGGGTTGGGTGCCCTTACGGGTTCCTTTAAGGGTTTCAGGGTTTTACAATTTATAGGGTTTAGGGTTGGGTGCCTTTCAGGGTTCCTTTAAGGGATTCTTTACGGGATCCTTTGAGGGTTCTATAAGTTCTTTAGGCTTTATGGTTTAAGTGTTTTGATGCAGAGGCGTCGATCCTGGGGCCTGCGTTCGCGCATGAGGAGCTTTTGGAGTTTCGCATGTCTTTCGGTCGGGCTCATGCAGCTTACTCGCTGTCTCTTGCGAATGGGTTACTGGCACGCTGAACCCTAAACCCGAGGGTTCTGTAAAGGCGCTTTCGGGTTTCAGGGTCCATGTACCTATATAGTATATACTTCAGCTCTAAAGCACCTACATAGGAACCGTTTTGAGGCCTAAGCAAAAACTATATGGTACATGGAGCCTGAGGGGAAGAGAGCTGAGCTGCTAGAACCGCTGGAGAAATCGAAACCCGAAGCCCCACAATCTCGATTCTGGAGCCACTCAAGGCTTCGAGATTTCATAGAGCTTTAGTTTTCAGGCTTAGTGCTTAAGGACGTCAAGAGTCTAGAACTAACCCTAAACCCTAAACCCTAAACCCTAAACCCTAGGCTCGCAGGTATGGGAAAACGTGGAACAGCTGGTCCCGGCTCGAAACGATGGCTCCCCACAGACTCGCAGAGAGCGAGTTGATACCCACCCCAAGTCCGAACACGGGATCTAAGAGGCTTTTTTGTATTGAGTTTATGCAGGATCAACAAGGGTTCAGGGTTTAGGATATGGTGTCTTGGGTTTAAGATCTTGGGTGTAGGGGTGTAGGGTTTGGGGGTTAGGAGCTATGTGCGCTGTCATGCTGAGAACGGCCTTCGGTTCGTTTTGCTCTAGCTGCGCCACTTACACTCGTCGTTTACGGTTTAAGGCTACCTCCCTTCTTCACTACACTACATGTATGAGGGTGTGGAAGCACCTTAAAATCCTAAACCCTAAATGTTACTAAAGCCCTGAACCCTAAACGCAAACCCTAAACTCTAAAATCCTGACCCTTAAATCGGAAATTTACTAAAGCCCTAGACCCTAAACGCAAACCCTAAAGACTAAAATCCTAACCACCAAACTGAGGCTCAAGGGCCATAAGAATAGGTTTAGGTTTTAGGGTTTAGGGGCCCGAGCCCTACACTCCAACAGCCTCGAACTGCTCAGCCCCCCCCACACCCTCTAAGGTTTAGGGTTTAGGGGTTTAGGGGTTTAGGGTTTAGGGGGCCCTAACCCCATTGACCTTTCAAACCCCTGAACCCTGGGCCCTAAACCCCTAAACCCTAGACCTCAAACCCTTCAAGACCCCCCTGAAGCAATTTGATCCCTACAGCCCTAAGCCGCCATACCCAGGAACCCCAGGAACTGAACCCCAAGAGCTCCGAGCAGCTCATCTAGACAGCCGGCTGCACCGCCGACGTCCCCTCGGAAGGAAGGTAGGGTTTAGGGTTCAGGGTTTCGGGTTTCGGGTTTCGGGTTTAGGTCTTCTTGTGCGTTTGGGGCTTTGGGGCTAAAGGGATCGGGGGTGTAGGGTTTCAGGGTATGGGGTTACCAGGTTCTTAGGGCTGAGGGTTTGGGTTTGGGGTTCAGGGTTTAGAGTTTAGGGTTTAGGGTTTGGGTCGTGAGACTGAGGGGGTTTGGGTTTCAGATGTACATAGCCGTTATGTGCTCCTAAATGCTGTGGTCAGGGTTTTCGTCTAAGCTTTTTCGGAAGACGAAGAACCTTCGGTGTTGTTGAGTCGAGGTGTGGGCCTGAGGCCGTTTAGAGTTCTCTGGGTTTTCCAAACCCTAAACCCTAAGAATGCACAAGCACATTACATCTACAATCTACCATTGTCATGCTAAGTATCACTCCAAGACTTGATATGAGATACTCATTTTGACAGGCTCCGCCAACCTTCACTCCTAGATTCATGGCCCCAAAAATCGCTGAAACCTCAACCCCGAGACAATAACCCAAAGGGTCCAATGTACCTATATAGTAGAAAGCAGGGTTTCTATATTCGGAATAATTACTATTATGATTTAGGTAAATATCCTCCACAACAGTACATAGGACCCTTCGGGCAAAGCCAAAGTCAAATCACACTGCACGTTGGACGGGACCCAAGACCTTTACAGCACACGTCCCCTCCCTGATCATGCCGGGAGACCTGGATTCGGGCTTAGGGTTTACAGGCACTTACCCTAAACCCTAAACCCTAAACCGTAAACCCTAAACCCTGAACACTTCAGCCCCCTCCGGGTGTGCGGCGTCGTTCTGGGAGTTTCCTAGATCTCATTGCGTGATGAGTCCTGTATTGGAAAATCGCGACTATCCTTTACTGCGGCTGATTGCTCTGGGTCAGTTGAGTTATGATCGGCAACACACATGCGACGTTTTTGTACTGTGATTGTCGGTGTACCTTACACCTGAACCCTAAAGCCCTAAATCCAAACCCAAAGCCCTCAAGCCCAAAACCCTCAAACCCTAAACCCTAAACCCTCAACCCTAAACCCTGAACCCTAAAACCCTAAACCCCTAAACCCCAAAATCCTGGACCCCTAAAACCCTCAAGCCCTACAATCCTGGAGCCCGTAAGCAGCAGTGCAAAGCAACCTCGTTTGGCATGGGCCGTCGCCAGAGCCCTCGGCTGGTGATATTCCCAGAAAGCCCTCACACCCCTTAAGGGATTGAGGGTTTAGGGGTTTTGGGTTTTTCGGGGTTTTAGGGTTTAGGGGTTTAGGGGTTTAGGGGTTTAGGGGTTAGGGTTTAGGGTTTAGGGTTTAGGGTTTAGGGAATATGCTTTTGATCATAACTAAAAAGGGGCTGACCTGTACGATGTAAGGTCTGCTCCTTACCAGCGTTTGATCCCTAATGGCAAGTATCTATGGTCTAAGAGACTAAGAGAGGTTGGAAGGCGGGTCTTGCTACTTCAGTGAGATATTGGGCTCCGTGAGTGCTACCCTTAACCCTGAACCTTGAAACCTAAACCGTAAACCCCGAAACCTAAACCCTAACCCTAAACCCTGAAACCTAAATCCTGAAACCTAAAGCCTGAAACCTAAACCCAAAGCCCTTACCGGAAACCCTGAAGCCTAAACCCTAAACCCTGAAACCTAAACTCTAAACCGTTTCAGGGTGCTGGTTTCAAGGCTTCGGATTCTGGTTGTGGGATCCTTGCTGCTGGCAAACTTCTAGGGTTTAGGATTTAGGGTTTAGGGTTTAGGGTTTAGGGTTTAGGATTTAGGGTTTAGGGTTTAGGGTTTAGGGTTTAGGATTTAGGGTTTAGGGTTGTGGGTTTTGAGCCCTAATGTAGGGGCCTTAATCATTAGAATAGGGTTTGGGGGTATGTTATACTATAATTGTAATAAGGAGCCCCCGAAATAATATAGGTAAGTATTGAGGCTCCTGTATTACTAAGGTCCCTATATTCAGCAATGACAGTAGTCTGGGACTCATCATACCGGGGAAGAACTGTTTGCCAACGTGCTGGTCCACCGCATGTTCTGGTACCTTTTACCGTCAACCCCGTGTGCAAAGACTTGGAACGCAGCTGAGGTTACGCCATGTGACGAGCTTCCTGAAGCCAATCTTATGGGCCGTAGTTGTATTTGGGGGTTTGAGGGTAACGTTGAAGCGGTTGAGCGTTGAGCGCTCCAGAAGCTGAAACTAGCGACAATCAGCCTTTGCAATGTTTCTGGGATTTCGTTCCCACACCCCAGCCCGCAGCCCACACCCCAACTTAGAGCTTGGACTGGTCCCACAAGCCCTCCAAGCCCACAACCTCTAATCCCAACATCCTTCACTGAAACCTCAATCCCAAAATTGTATACCAATCCCCGTATACACACCAACCCCAAAGCTTACAGCCGGAATTGTTTTCCAAAACCCTTTGCGCCAGAATTAAGCTCTTGAGTTCTCCCTAAGCCCATTGTAGAACCCTTACACACCAATAGCCTTCGGCAAGGAGACCTTACGAAACCTTCCTATTATTTTGATGAGAGAGGGCCCGAACAACAGGTCTTGAAACCTTGTAAACACACGACTCCGAACCCCCATAACTCTATTAAGCCTGCTTGGAGCCCTCGTGAACACCTCATGGGCTTGACACCCGCAACCCTCAAGCAAGGCCCTAAAGACCAATGTCTCGAAGGGCTTTTGGTGGTATACCGTAGTATATCCATATTTCAACAACTAACAGTCATACTACTCAACTGATTTAAAGCTACTTCTTGTGCACGCCCAAAATCCTAAACCCAATGCCCTATACTACAGATCGTAAAGACCGGAGGCTCGGAACCCTAAACCCTAAACCCTAAACCCTAAGTATGTTATGAGCCCTACATTGAGACTTTTGGGATCTACCATCATAAAATATACCCACAAAATTAATATAGTATAACCCTAGGCCCTGAACCCGAAGTTATTATAGTATAACCCTAAACCCTACAAACCCAACCCCTAAACCCGAAACCCTAAAAACCCAAACCCTAAACCCCTAAACCCCTAAACCCTCAACCCTACAAACCCTCAGGAGGCCCAATTTTGAGACCCCTTAAACCCTAAACCCTAAACCCTTTTGGAAAAGACCAGGGGCTCGAAGGACAGGCGATCCGGCTCGACTGAGGCTTCGGGCATCCGCTCGACCCAGGCCGTGGCCTCCATTTTCTGGGGGTTGAACCCTAAAGCCTAAACCCCAAACCCTAGACCCTAAATCCTAAACCCTAAATTCTCAATCCTAAACCCTAAACCCCAAACCCTGAATACTAAACCCCAAACTTTTAACTTTAGGGCCTTTAGGGTTTAGGGCCCACAAGAGATTGAGACTTTAGGGTTTGGGATTGAGACTGTAGGGGAGTCTAGAATCAAAAATGTCTTTTT
>CAJNDV010003693.1:0-10443 GCA_905221635.1 Symbiodinium sp. CCMP2456
CTCAAAACCTGAACCCTAAACCCCTAAACCTAAACCCTGAAAACAAATCAAACAGCGGTATTTTCGAGCGCCATCGCATGAAGCCCGGAGAAGACGCAAGGCGGGGATTGCACGCAGCAGCTCTTAGGAGTAGGGCGGCGGAAGACAGTCTTAGGGTTTCAGACTTACCTTAAGAACCCAAAACCAACTTTTTTGTAGGGTCCCTCTAAATCCCATATTAGGGTTTATAACAAGAACCTACAAAAAGTTGGGTTTTGGGTTCTTAAGGTAGGGGCCAGAGTGAGGGTTTTGAGTTCAGGGTGTGGGGTGTCGAGCTTTTTTAACTGACTACGCCCTTTCTTGCCCTGTCCGGGTCTAGAGTGCTTATTGCTACTACCGCCATATGGAACCCCAAACTATGCAGGTGCCAATGCTTGCAGTGGAGCCGAATCAAAATTCCGCATATTTCACACCAATAGGACCCTATGCACACCCCGAACCCCACACCCTTCTAGATCCCTTAAACTTACCTTTGCAGTAACCCTTCGACCCAAAACAGGCAGTCATTGGAAAAGGAGTCTCTGGCTGGTTTTCTCGAACCACACTTCCATCTCCTTACACACTCCAGCGCCTGCACGTTCGCATAGGTTCGGGGGTTGTTTAGGGTTTCGGATTTGGGATTAAGGTTTAGGTTTTTGATGTATTTTAGGGTTTTCCTGCCTTTCATGTAGAGAACCGTCACAGACAGTGTCTTACAGGAAGGTGTTCTCAGTCATCTCTCTGCCCTCCCAAGTTTATGTTGCAGGCTATGGGTATTCAGGGCGGCTACGGATCCTACCACGTAGGGGTCGACTCTGGTGCCGTTCATTCTCGGAAACCCTCAGACATATCTTCTCAGACTTCGGATTTTCGAAGCCTCACCCCGCGGCAGCACTTGCTGGGAACTCCGGAAAGTTGGAACGTGGATCAAGGATGACGGTTTAGGGCTTAGGGTTTATGTAGGGTTCTGATCTATGCGCCTGCTTTCAATGAATGAAGATAACAAGGTTCTGGAGTAGATTTTGGTCAAGCTGCACTAGGGGGTATACTATTGCCAAGGATGGTGCCAGAGACCTCGTTCTTTGCGTCAGTGGCTTTTCGGGATCGTGATGCTCCAACTTTCCTGTATTTTCCCCTAAGCCCTAAACCCCTAAACCCTATTTTTTCGGAATGACATTAAAACGCGAACTCACGGTTCAGGACTTCCAAAGCCTACGCTTGAACTAACTTCACCACAGTAATACAGGGGCCTTGATAATTAGAATAGGGTTTTGGGGCTCCTTTATAGGGTTCCTCAAAGGGTTCTATAAGAGGCTACTATAGGCCTTACTAGTTAGAATAGGGTTTGGGGTGTATATTATACTATCATTGCAACAAGGAGCCCCGACACTACAGTAGTATAGTACATACTCAGGCCCCTATACTACCAACGCAGCATGGAAGGCTTGCGCTCCAAGGTGCAGGGTGCGAACAGAGGCAACAGGAAAATGCAGGTGACATGAGAAGTGTTAGGGTTTAGGGTTTAGGGTTTAGGGGTATCTCTTTGATCAAGTTTTACCTCCAATCCCCGGAAATCCTAGCACACCCTCTAAACCGTAAACACTAGCATGCGATGCCAAAAATCTGCACCTAAATTCAAAAGCTCCAACCGCTGAACCACATAAACCTTCCCACAGGCCTCTGCAGATTGCTCCCCATAAAGACTAAGCCCATTTCTGGGCCTCAGATTCTACATCCTCTCCCTTTCGAGGCTACATATCCCCTGTCCCCTATAGGGTTATCAGCACTCTTTGTGGCAACGGCTTAGAATTTGGGAGTATCATCCGTATAGCCATACTTCTTCCTAGCTTCTCTCCCACTTCATGCACTCTGGACCCTAATGTAGGGGCCTTATGAAAAATAGAATAGGGTTTCGGGGTACATTATAATACGGAACCCCTAAAATAGTATAGGTAAATATTAAAATTAAAGCCCATATATTACTCAGGGGTGGTTCTGTTGTTGACAGAAGGAAACGAGCCTCAGCCTCAACAAGGACTTTGAGGAGAACGCTAAACAGACCCTTGAATCAGGCGGTGTAGGTTTTAGGGCTTGACGGTTGAGGGCTCATCCCCTCTAAGGCTTGGGTGACGCAAAAGGCCAACCAGAAAATACACAATTGCTCCTGAACCATGGTCTCAAGACCCGAGAAGAATGTACAAATGCTCGGGCCGCTCGGGTACTTGCGCTAATTCGGTGGACGGAAGACCTTGTACTTCCACAGTTTTTGCTAATGAATGAAGGCTTTCCAATATATACACGTACCTGAACGCAAAACCCTGAAGCTTAAACCCAAACCCTCTGCAAGATAGAACCTGCCCAGGTCCCTTTTCTGGTTATTTCGGCCACTATATTACACACTCTGAGCTTGGTTTCTTGCTTCCCCAATAAGCCTGGGAAATACAAGGTTAAGCTTTCTGGTAACTTCTAAATTATAAGAACCCAAAAAGTTTAAAGGTTGGGTACTGGGGAAGCAAGATTACACACTCTGAGCTTGGTTTATGTAATATCCGTGCCTGAGCTGTGCCGGCGTTTCGCTTTGCGAATCCTGGCTGAAGTAGCCCAAACCTTGGACTTTACAGGGCACTTAGGGTTATAGGGTTTAGGGTTGAAGGTTTAGGGTAGAGGGTTTAGGGCTTATAGGGTTTGTCGGGACTGGGGTCCAGGGGTGAGGGTTCGGTGTTTAGGGCCTTGAGTCTTGTAGCAGGTTGATCGACTGTGGCTACTTTTGCGGGAAAGGCCCGGGTCAAAAAGAGCTTGGTTTAGGGGTCAGGGTTTATGTTCTTCGTGGTTGTGCCTCGGTGTAGGGCTTTGGATTTGCGCCTAACCTACCTTATCAGCATGTGTTCCTGCCGTGGCTGGTGGTGTTACAAGAATTGGAAGCGCCATTTTACGCATGGAGCCTCAGGCAGAAATTCACAAATCCTTGACAAGGAAAATTATCCCAAAAAGCTTGGCACACATGGAATTCTGGGATTCAAGGTTTCAAGGCTCCCCACGTTTTTTGCTCAACACCGGTAGGAACCCCCTGCTGCCACAGAGGACTATCGGAGCTGCGTGGTCGGTAGTCACCCGAAGATCTAGGACTTGTGAAAAACCAGAAATGTAGGGGCCTTAATCATTAGAATAGGGTTTTGGGGGTTCCTTTCAAAGGCTTCCTTAAACGGTTCTATACGGGCTACTATAAGGGTTTAGGGTGTAGGGGCCTTAATAATTAATAGGGGTTTGGGGGTTCCTTATTAGAATTATAGTACTGTACAAAATACACTCCAAACCCTATTCTAATTATTAAGGCCCCTATGTTATTCTGCAGGGACAACACCACTTAGACCTCAACCCGACTGTTTTGAGGTGCATCGCTAGAATTTCCCCAGCAAAGTAACAACCCGACCAAAAAACCTAATATCCCTGCACTCCAATCCATAAGCCCGACACCCTATACCCGAAAACCTATAACCCAAATCCCAGACGCTAAGCCTAAACCCTGAAACGCTCAACCCTAAACCCTACAAACCCCACAAACCCTACAAACCCTACAAACCCTACAAACCCTACAAGCCCTACAAACCCTACAAACCCTACAAACCCTAAACCCTACCTACAAACCCTAAACCCTCTAACCCATCAAACCCTAAACCCTCTAAACCCTATAAACCTTAAACCCTAAGCCCTAAACCCTAAACCCTGCAAACCGAGTGGCCTCCCCAAGTTACAACCCGACCATCCCTGCGGAGCGCTGCAAACGCCGTCGACGAAGCCTGGATCTGAGTCACGCCTTGTAGCAAAGGTCGCCTGGAACCTCGGAGTAGGGTTCAGGGTTTTAGGGTTCAGAGTTCAGGGTTTACTTTAGGGTTTAGTATACGGTTTAGTTTGGGGTTTAGTTTGGGGTTTCGTTTGGGGTTTAGTTCGGGTTTAGTTCACGGCTTAGTTTGGGGTATAGTTCAGGGTTTAGTTTAGGGTTTAGGGTTCAGGGGTTTAGGGTCTTGGGTCTAGGGTTCAGGTCGAGGGTTTAGGGCTTGAAGGCTTTAGGGTTTAAGGCGTGGGGCCACAGGAAGGTGGGGGTTCTTCGGTTTTTCGGACTTAATGCTCGGGTGTTCAGGGTAGGGTTTAGGGTTTCGGGTTTAGGGTTTGGGGTTTAGGGTTTGGGGGCTTTCGGGTTACTAGTCTCTTGGCTTCACGCTTCACGGCTGAAAACCTGATGTACAACGGTTTCGATGTACAAGTTGACCCTATATAATGATGCAACTAGGGCAGAATGTTGGCCTCAACCGCTAAGCCCAACGCAAATCCCGTGATCCTGAACTCATCTGAGCCGTGATGACGCAACATAACAGAGAACAAGTCTAAGTGGCTGCTATCACCACCAGCACCCGGGCTCCCCCATGTCACGACAGAGCCGTCGCCCAGCAAAGCAGCAAATGCAGCAGTAGTTGCCTGCCAGGGCATACTGCTATTGGCTTAAGAAGCCCTAAACCCTAACCCTAAACCCTAAACCCTAAACCCTAAGGTTTGGGGCTAAGAACTTCTTCAAGATCAGCGTTCAGGGGCACTGCAGGAATCGAAACACCAAAGGAAAGGCTGTCGGTTGGGGTTTAGGGTTTAGGGTTTGGGTTGCCGTGAGATACCAAAACCCGGAGCCCGGACACCCGAAAGCCATAGTTTGTTGGAAATAGACAGGAAGCAAATTCGGTCGGTACCTCCGAGCACCACTGTGGCAGGAACTCCAAACACTGGATTTCAACGGCATAACTATCATTACTCATTCGGCTTTCGTAACAGATGTACTTATAACAGAGCATAAAGCCATCCTGTGTGTAGCCTGATAGGCTTCCCCATTGCGATGCCCCGGCCTGGATCTGCTGTACATTCCTCAGCTCGTCTTGTACAGTGCTGCTGTCTCCTCCATGTCGCTGCTGCCCCCAAGTCACCACAGATCCGTCATATAGCAGAGCAGCAAACGAAGTCTGTGTCGCCTGCACCTGCAGAACGGAGCGAAGCTTGCTTTGCACTGAAGAGCTGTCGCCGCCTGCGCGTGCGTCACCCCAGGTCACCTTGGAAAACCGAACAGCAGTACACATGCATTGGTGTGTGCAGATTCAAGATTCTGATGTTTTGTGGGTTCTGCTGATTAATGTTGATGGGCCAATCCAGCTGTCGTGTCACCATAGATCCATCGATGAGCAAGGCGGCAAAAGCAGAACTGCTAGCCTGGATTTGATGCACGTTGTTGAGGCGGCCCTCTATGGCAGAACTGTCGGCGCCATGGTTGGCGTGACCCCAGGTTGTGACAGACCCATCCTCGGAAATAGCGGCGAAGGCATGCAACGTGGACTGGACATCCTTCACCTTCTTGAGCCGGTGCTGGACTGCAGAACTGTCGCCCCCGGCTTCCTGGCGGCCCCACGTCACGACGGAGCCGTTTCGCAGGATTGCGGCAAAAGCGCTCTGTGTCGATTGAATGCTGTGCACATCCCTCAGCTGTGCATCTACTGCAGAACTGTCGCCACCACCATTGCTGCTGCCCCAGGTAACAACTGAGGAATCATCCAAAATGGCAGCAAAGGCACACTGAGTCGACTGGATGTGCAGCACATTCCGCAAGCGTTTCTGGACAGTACTGCTATCGCCACCCCGTTCAGGCAAACCCCAGGTCACCACGGATCCGTCCCTGCGAACGGCAGCGAAGGCAGAACTGGTGGCCTGTGCTTCAGGGTCGTCGTTTCGAGGTAGACAGTGGGTTTAGGGTCTCGGGTTAGGGGTGTCTTTGCAAGGTAGACGGTGGGTTTAGGGTCTCGGGTTTGGGCTGCCCTATATCCTAGTCTTTTCATAGGGATCCTTTGAAGTATCTTCATCGATCCGAGCGGCTTGAAGATGTGTCACGTTTTGAAGCTGATCCTGGACGCTGCTGCTGTCACCGCCGTGGAATGCATAGCCCCACGTCCGCACATTCCCGTTGCCGAGCACGGCTGCAACGGCAACATCAGTGGTCTTTAAGAACCACACGTTTCTGGGATGCTCTCGAGACTGTTTGCTTTGGCAGTCGCCACCCAGTTCTCCATGGCCCCAGCTCACCACACTTCCATCGGACAGGATGGCTGCAAAGGCCCCGTGCGTGGCCGCGACAGAGATAGGCCTCATGTGCAATGTGAGGACATCGCCCATCCTTGGTTTGAACCCCTTAACCCCACACCGTGAACTCTCTAGCAAGGGCTTGTGCTGCTAGGGGTCCTACCACGCGAAACTCATAAAGCTCAGAACACGCAACTCCCCAACCCCAAGCCCCAAGCGCATTTCGTAAACCGATGTAACTAATCCCAACTAATCCCTAAACCCGAAACCCTAAACGATGCCAGTACTGTTCTCTTGGACTTGAAGAGATCCCTAAACCCTAAACCCTAAACCATAAACCCTGTATGGTTCTTATCTGCATAATCTGTGGGAAAGCCAAAATCACGAGACCCTAAAACTCGCACACCACGTTCTAGGCATCTGCACTCTAGAATTTATAATCTATACTATATACATTCTTGTTTTCCCCAACTCCCATGGTTTCTATATATATATATATGTATATATATATATATATGTACAAGTCCGTAAAGAGGTAGGCTGTTTGGGGTTAAGGTAAGCTCTAAAATCCAAACCCATCGCTGGAGACCCACACTGCGTTTCCAGAAAAGTGTCTGCAGACCTGCTTCGCACACCGTCTGGGGTCCCTGACAGATGCAAAAGGCAGAACAAATCCGAAGAACACGGTGCGAGAAAGACATAGCGAACGACAGACACACAAAGAGAGAGAGAGAGAGAGAGAAAACAAGAGAGAGACAGACAGAGAAAGAGCGAGAGGGTGAGTGAGCGAGCGCGAGAGGGAGAGGGAGAGAGGTGGCAAGAAAGGGAAGGAGACCTACGTAGAGTGAGAGAGAGGAAGAGAGAGATCGAGCAAGAAGGGGTCAGGGATGGACAGACAGAAAGAGAGTGAGAGAGAGAGAGAGAGCGAGAGCGAAAGCGAGATACTGCGAGAGAAAAGAAAAGACGGAGAAAAGACGGAGAAGGGACAAGCAGGACAGATACATACATAAACTCCAACACACGTGTAAGGCGCTTTAACTTTAAACGCACTTTTCTCAAGTGGCATGATGTATTGGACATCTCGGCCTACTTCCTAAACCCTATATACATACCCTACCCCCCCCCCCCTCCCGCACACCCGATCGCAACACTCCACCATGCTCGAGGCTTCTCGAGCCTCGAGCAAGCGGCCCGAAGAGTGGAGCAAGCTGCCCCGAATGCCCAACGCATTCCCTGCATGCTGCTTCAACCTCGAAAGCACCGCTGCTTTTTTGGCGGTGTTGGCTTCAAGGGTAACCGTGACCATGTTTGTGCAATGCAAGCAAACCATGTGAGGGCAGCAAAGCAGCGTTTTCTAGGTTCTTGCGCCCGGCATCCTTTACCGTTCTCCCAGAACGACACGGAGGATGTTCGAAATGAGAGTTTATAGGATCTGGTTGCAGGTACCTCAGTTGAATGGTGCTGTATTCTACGGCCCATAAATAGAGGATCCACCCATGCTTCAAGCCTAATGAACCCTATCCACCAGTGGCTAAGTCGCTCATCCAGTGAGGCAGTAGTTGGCACCTCGACGTTGGCCTTCCTGCCACACTGATAAAGTTGTGGCGGGGCTACTGTAAGGCTGAGCAAACTTTCCAAGAGCAACCATTGTGCTCTATCAGTACCGTCTCTGCAACGGCTACTCTTGTCAAACTGATCAGTTGATTTCGCATTCATGCACTGGGACACTTCAGTACGTCTGCGTCCTGCCGCTCATGAGAACGACGGCCACAGCGACGGACGCCATGGCTTGGAAGGCGAGGTGCCCGCAACCACAAGGTTTGGGCCATGGATGCCTTCGGGTGTCGAGGCTGCCGTGCTCTTTGGCGCTCGGTAGCCCAAAACGTAAAAAAGGGTCTCCACCGTCAACCCACTCTAACTTTCGCTTGCAGGCATTAGACGCACCCTCCAGGGTTTCAGTTCGTTCCGGGGCTTCACGATACTGGGGTGCCCAACTGTACGGTCATCCATGCGTACAGCTGCAGAAAGGGTGATGGCTACTGCAGCAACAACACCTACGACCGAGCTTGTAAATGACAACAGATACGAGACGTGCCGGCATCGAGTGATATTAATAGAGACCCTACTCTAGCAACTGCATCCAGCGCAGCACCGCTAATGTATGGTGATTCGAAATGGCAATAACAAAAAAGCCATGTCTGATTCATGCGCATGGTGCCCCAGCGTAGCACCCTCACCCCTAAGCCTGTATACTGAGTGCGGCGACACAACAGCAATATAGAGGACGGAATAGGTAGTACTAGTCTTCCCCTCTCGTCCCGATGTATTATCTGTGTACTACCCAAAACCCTATTCGCCCGCTATAGTACTTTGGGTTTTGGTTTGGGTTTAGGGTTTAGGGATGCAGGTTTAGGGATTCGGGATCAGCAATATTCCTTCCCAACTCCATGGCTCAAGGTCCCCACTTCGTTCGAGGGCAACAGGAGCCTGGCGGTACGAGGCTTGCCTTACTGTCTGGGGTTTAGGGCTCACGGCCCTAAACCTTATACGCCCTGCCAACATCCCCCCAACTACACCTTCATTGTTTCAGACAAAGTACCCACTGTTGAAGGACCATCTGGCGTCTACTAAAGGGTGCTTGGTGTGCTGCTGAAGCCTGAACATGAAACACTATTCCTGAAACCTGAAACTATAAGGTCCTTAATTAATATTGTTTTCAAGATGTTCGAGGTGCATCGCTTAGTGAGCTCTCAGGGTAAGGGGGCTCAGAAGGGTCAACAAAAGCAATTCGGGGACTGGGGTTTAGGGTTTAGGGTTCGGGGGTTAGGGATTAGGGCTACCAGCTTATGAATTATCGAAAGCCTGGCTTGAGCAGCTCCAGACTTCGGGTGTACCAAGAATCTAAGGTTGAATCCATGGGCCCCTAGTATGGGCCCTTAACCCTGGGATCCTTATATACCTACTATATACCCTTTATGTACCCTTCAGGGTCCCTAGACAGGCCTAAGGGTCCATATTAGGGGCCCATACTTCTAACCTTAGAGAACTATAGGGTCCTCGTGCTATGAGGCCACCCAGCTTTTAAGAATGGAGCGTTGTAGGGTTCAGAGATGGAAGGTTTGAGTCTTAGTGGTTGCAGCCTGGAGTGATAAAGGTTTCGGGCTGAAGTGCATCAAGGTTGATGAACTTGGGGTTTAGGGCTTAGGGTTTAGGGTCCGTTTATATAGGTAGGATATAAAATCAGAGGTAGCAACGATGGTCCCATGATGTCCCATGTAAGGTTCTGCCATTCCTTCTAGTAGCCTCTACGGCATGTCCAGGTAGTGAGCTAAGTGCAAGAATCGGGTCATACACAGATGTGCGTAACGCTTTGTATATCGGGATACTATCGCTATACTATTTTGGGGATTCCTGATTATAGTTATAATACAATATACCCCAAAACCCTATTCTGATTATTAAGGCCCCTACATTATATTAAGTGTTGTTTGTCGGGCTTGGGTCTAGGGGTAGGTGTCAGGAACATCGTCCTGTCTACTGCACCGCTGTTTAGGCCGTAATTGAGGCCTGGGGCGACACTTTATGCATTCAGAGAGGACTGTTGCGTGGAATGGAAACTGCGGGTTTGTACCTGTTCAGTCCCCTCTCTTCCAGATGCATGAGGGTTAAGGGACAGAAGATTGAGTGTATTACAGAACTCAGGGGACAAACAACCGATATCAGAGCTCTGGGACGAGAGCTTAGGCTTGGAGACTTCAGCTCGATAGACTTATGTGGGTGGTTGTCAAAGTTATGGTCCCTTTTTGGGTCCTTATTATAATACGGCACCTATTATTTAGGGTACCCCAAAAGGGACCATAATTTTGACAACCACCCATGGGCGCTGTTCAATATTATTGTTCCTGGAGTTGACCTAAATGCGGCAGTAGTTGCGTGACGCCTCGTTTGGAAGAGAGAAACGATACCATTACAGAACTCCATGTTTGAACTTCTCGATTGCAAAACTGTGAAGTGTTGCTAGCGCGGGCCGCATCTGTGGTGTTTGGAATGCTGGTTCAGGGCAAGTCTTGATGATTGGAAAAAGCTTCGGGCCCGTGAAGTAAAGGTTTGGGAATCAAATATGATTTCACGAAGCGCGCTGACGACCTCGGACTTTTCCCGAACTCTCAGGATGTTTCTTCTTTCGAACAGACGCTCTCACGCCATCTGCGGATTTGGCCAAAGTTCGCATGAGGCAGTGGAGAAAGAGAAAGGTGGTCCAGGAGCTGAAAGCTCACACCAGTAATTCCTGCAGCTCCAGCTCGCAAGTAAAGGAGT
>CAJNDV010003694.1:0-10442 GCA_905221635.1 Symbiodinium sp. CCMP2456
CAGAGCTCCATGTGAACAGCAATTGCGCTAGATGTGCATGCCGATGACGTAGACAGCACTAGTCCAGAGGACAGTACATGTCGTTGCGTGTAAAACAATTCGAAGCTTGCCGTAAGCCCATGGTCGACGTTCCTCCCACTGGTCTGTAACTACAGCTGGTACACCGAAGAAGATTTCATGGCCGCAAGCGAACCCAACCCGAACGCTCATGATCTACCTGATGACCGAGCTCATGAGTATCAACAGGTTATGAGTAGCCCAACCGCGACTACGGCGCAAGGAGATCGAGCGCAGCAACTCTTGATGAATGGGGTTGCAGCTCCCCTCCGCGGATCTCATGATATTGATGGTGAAGTGAGGGCCCACCCGGACACGGTGGCTGCGACTGAGACACGAGGTGTTGGTCATCCTGTGGTGAGCCCAGCTGCGGATGCTACGGCAGCCTTGACAGGGGTTCGGGGTGATGGCCCGAGAGCTCCGAATTTGCAGACTGATGCTGGCAGGTCAGGGCCTGTTGGTCCTGGGCACCCGCAAGGTGTTGTGGTTACGGAGGTAAGAAGCGAAGGAAGTCTTCAAGGCCAAGGGGCCGGAGGGGTATTCTCTGGAGTTCTTCGTGCTGTTCAGACGCTTCCCGCCGCGGTGGAAGGCTTGGTGAGCAGGACGAGCTCCAATAGGGGTCTTCCAGGAACCCCGGGACTTCGGGACAGTGTCGAGTATGCTTCTGTGACTTCAACTGCAGAGACTGGGCCGCAACCACGGGCGGCGGTGACTGGACAGCCTGGGCCGCAACCTCGGGCGGCAGTGACGGGACAGCCAGAAGCTCCGTTGTTCGATGACCACACTCTGGAGAGACTGCGCAGGATGCAGGAAGGCGCTCCTTTACTGTATCAGGGAGGTTTGCCAGCTTCTCCAAGCCCGCCGAGACCACCGTCAACGTCGTCTAGTGATGTGCAGGCAGAAGTGCGGCGACAGCTTATGGAGCTCATGGCCGTTCGCGATGAGGAGAGTAGGCGCCTCAGGGCGCAAGTAGAAGCACTTTCTATGGAAAACCAGAGCCTGAGGCTCCGGGTAGATGTAGATGAGCCGGCAGGGATGCATACCTCTAGACCGGGAGCAGGGTTCCCTGGACTTGGGTGGTTTGGAAGAGGGTTGGGGTCTCTGATGAGTCAGGCTAGAAACCCTCGTGCCTTGGATTTGGGTACTGTACCTCCTCCACCGCCACCTCCTCATCCTCCGAACCTTAGGATTGTTGACGATCCAAATGCCCGCGAGAGTACTTACCCGGTAAGCCAGCGTAATATCTACAACCCGAACTCCCCGCTAGGCCCTTCAGGTTTAGGCCCCGTGCAATCCGCCGAGCGCAGCGTTAGTCCACAAGCTGGTGGCGTGCCTGGACTGGGGATCCCGGCTGGATTACAGCCGTACCTTAATCATGAAGCTAAACTAGCGGACGACGCCCCTCGGATTCCGCCTGAGCCTCCCTGTCATCCTAACCCCGCACCCGGGACCCTACAGCCAGAACTAAATCCTTCAGCTGCAACGGAGGTGCCAAGGGTCGAGGGCAGTCTGGATCCAATGACAGTGGTGTTGTCTGGCATGGCTCAGTTGCAGAGTGTTGTTTCAGAGCTCGCCAGCCCAAAGGCGGACACAAGGCCTGAGGTCATTAAGCCGGGGGTTGTAACTTTGCCTGATCTCCCAGGACATAGTCCAGAGAGTTCTCTGGCCTTCGCGGACTGGCTTCATGCCACCAAGCCAGCGTTGGCTGACGTGTCAGACTCGTCAGAAGAACTGTGGACCATCACCGTGAGCGAAGCTACCAAGTGGTATAATAACTACCTGAAGTTGGACCCACTAGGTAGGCTGACAGCAAGGCCGGAACCAACCCCGGAGCTAAGCCAGAATAAATGGGCAAGAGTGTCAAGGAGGATTGAAACCATGATAATTGCCGCCGCTCCTCAGGATGTTCGGGATGAGATCAGCGCGTCAAGGACCTCGGGTCTGTTTGCGCTGGTGTGCAGGCTGTTCGTAGTGTATGGCCCGGGCACCCTAATGGAGCGTGAGTTGGGACTAAAGCATATCTCGGATCCACCGGCTGGCACCACCGTACAGGACACTATTGACATTTTGCGTCGGTGGAGTCGTTGGTGCTCGCGCATGGTGGAGTTGGGGGGTGTTCTTCCAGATAGTGCCATTCAGGTCCGAGCTCTTACGAAGGCTACCAAGGCAGTGGTTTCTCAGAATCCAGAAATGGCATTCCGCATAAACCTGGCTAGAGCTGCACTTCAAGTTGACATGACGCCTGATGATGATAAGGTGAAGAAGCTGCATGCCCAGATGTTGAGTGAGCTAGAAGCTGTAGCTCATAGGGGTGAGAGGGATAAGGATAGGCTTAATAGGGAGCAATCTCAAGCCGCCGCAAAGGTTAAGGGTGTTGAGTCCCAGGCCACTCCAGGTCCTCCCCCTAAGCAGCCTAAGGCCCCAAAGGGAAACCCCAAGTCACCGCCGGTACCCAAGGTCCCAGCCACTGAGGCAGGCGCAGGTGCAAGAGTGCCATGTAGTTTCTTTACTGGGTTCAATGGATGCAAGAAGGGTGCTGATTGCACCTATGAGCACAACTGGGCTAGCTTTAGCCAAGCAGAGAAGGCGATCCGTTGTAAGGCGTGCGGTTCCAAGAATCACAAGCAGGTGGACTGCAAGGCTGGGATGAGGGTTGAGGAAAAGGCTAAGCCCAAGGCTCCAAAGGGGGCTAAAGCTTCGGATGCAACTGCCAGCCGTGCAACCGCTCCTGAGCACCCTGGGCAGGATGCCAGTTCTCAGCAGATAAAAAGCATGCTGGCGGATGCCGCGAGGTTCTTGCAGCAAGCCGTACCGCCGCCACCGCCGGGCGTGGTCACCCAGGACCCGCCGGTCGCAGCCACGCCCATATCGGGCGCTCCGACCCCGACAGGCGCTAAGGCACAGTCTCCGATAGTGGGAACGCCGGTGACTTTGGCGTCTATTAGTGCTCAGTTGGAGTCCCTTAGGGCCATGACTTCGGACCCGCAGGTAAGAACCCTAAGGGTGGAAGGGGAGCTGGTAGTGAATACTGGTTTGAAGAATTGGGGGGATTCCCTTGAGTCTTTAGCCGGGAATCAGGACAAGTTGCGAGCCTTGGTCAAGGATTGTGAGGTAAGGATGTGTAACTCGCAGGCTGCTGCAATGGCAAGTGCGGTTGCATTACTGGACAGCGGGGCGACGCATGCAGTGATCCCGTATGATACGGGCCTTACCAATTTAGAGCCAGTCCCAGTCACGTTGGCTGGGGATGCAAGGCAAGAATGGCTGAAGACAGCCGGAGGGACTTTGGTGGTCCCGCCTGATCCAGGTTCGGGCCCTGATAAGAGCCCAGCACAGGTTATCCTTCCATTGGGGGCTTTGGTGGAAAGTCTGGGTTGCCAGATTACCTGGAGCAAGGGAAAGGGCCTTAGGGTAATCCATCCCGTTCTTGGAAGATTAGATACGGGTGTATCTAGGAACACTTGTCCGTATGTCCAGGAGCAGCAGGCCCTTCAGCTTATATCAGAGTTGGAGGAGGTGCGACTACGGGACTTTAGGGACCAGATTCAAACCCTAGAGTGTCAGCTCGATGCCTATGCGAAGCCACCAGACCCCACTGAGGCCCTGCAGGCATTCATTAAGACCCGGACCCGGCGTGAGGCGTTGGCCGCTTTGATAGCGCAACCGTATCTGCGGGGTGTTCCTGATGAGGTTAAGGCTTTGCTGGCAGAGGATATCCCAGGGGGCACCTTGGATGATGGCAAGGCTGTGCTTAGGGATCTACCGTTGAAGAGGGCCGCTCGAAGAGACCTGTTGGCCTCAGATAAGTGGGTGGTACACCTTTGCTCCGGTAGAAAGAGACCCGAGGACCCCATAGCTAAGTGGTGTCAGGAAAGGGGAATGCCGCTGATACATGCAGACGTCCTAGAGAAGGGAGGAAAGGGCTGGGACTTAACCAAGGCAAGGGGAACTTGGAGGGCACTGATGTGGGCCGCTTCACTTGGTAAGATCGCGGTGGTACTTTCTTCCCCCCCAAAGTATCAGGAAGGAGCTAGGGAAGTGTTGCACCTTCAGGATATGTTCCTTTGGTCTTTGGCTTCGGTGGCGAGGGGGTCAGGCATTCCGTACCTTGCTGAGCATGCAGGGTTGCCTGATCACGTTGCTTCGTCCTTCAGAGATTGGTCGGGGGTCACCAAGGTCGGGCTTAGCCAAGGAGCACTAGGGGACAGGTATCTCCGACCTACGGAAGTAGACACCAATTTGGACCTCAGGTTTCTCGAAGAGCTGGGTGTGCGAGGTGAGGATCGCGCCCCTCCGAAGGGGAGAGAGTGGACCCTTGGGTTTAGGGTTGAGGTTGTGAAGGCCTTATCCGGAACCCCTTCTGCACCATCTTGTGAGGAGCTGGATCGTAGAATTACTCAGGCCAGGACTCAGCGTGACAGTCCACCAGGTGTGGTTTCCTCAGAAGGGTCAATTAAGGAGGAAGAAGCGGAAGCCTTGTTGAGGGCCTTCGAAGCAGAGAGCGTGGTATCTTCTGATGACGAGGGAGACCCGCTTGAGAATGTTGAGGGATCCGAGGCACAGGTTCAGCGGGTGAATGATCCTTCGCCAGCAGAGGTTGAGCGCTGGAAGGCACATTTGCAAAACGGCCACGTACCGTACAGGCGCGACTGCAGGCAGTGTATCGAAGGAGCGGGCGTTGGGGTGCAGCATCGCCGGGTGCGACATCCGCAAAGCTACGCACTCTCAGCCGACTTGTTTGGCCCAGTCCCTAGTGCGGAGCACGGCCGGGATGAAACGTGTGTGTCCGGACGGCGTAACCTTAAGTATGCCCTGGTTGGAGCCTTTAGGATCCCAAGGTCTGCTGTTGAAGGTGATACGAAAGAAGCAGGGGTTGAGGATCTTTTCGAAAGTGCTGGATCAGCAGATCCCTTAGAAGATGTAGGGTCGGAGTATGCACCATCAGAGCCCCCACCAGAGGTTTTAGATGACTTAGAAGATCTGAGTGCCCCTCCAAGGGTTCCTGGAACGCGTGTTGAGCCTGAGGCTTCGCAAGAGGAGTTGTTGAGAGAACTCTTTGAGGTTCCAGATGCAGACAGCTGTGCCAGAGCTCCCTATCCGTTCAGTGTTGAAGCAGTGCAGGGCACCTCTCAGGAGGAGCAGAGCATTCTCGTGGAAGGCGATGTTCCTCAGGATCCCCAGGCACTCCGGGAACTGATCAAGGATTTGAAGGAGCCCGTAGAGCAGGTTGTGTTGAGGTACGTTGTTCCTTTAAAGGGAAAGTCGGGACCTGAGGTTGCGGAAGGGATCCAGAAAATGATCTTATCCATTAATGCAAGATACCCAGTTAGGATTCTGCACACCGACTTGGGGACTGAGTTTATTTCAAGCCAATTGTCTAAGTGGTTAGCGGGTCAGAGCATCAGAATGCAACACACCCTCCCTACCGACAAGAAGGCAAACGGTCTCGCTGAAAGGACGGTGGGTTGGGTTAAGGCACGAATTAGGACTCTGCTTCGCTCCTCAGGGCTTTCCGTGCAATGGTGGCCCCTAGCGGCACGCTGGGCGGTTCAGGCACATAATCGTCGGATACTTAACCAGCCAGAGCTTCCAGCCTTTGGCCAAACAGTCTTGCATCGAATTAAGCAACCGGCTGATGGAGTGCGACAGTTGATGAATAGGTGGGTTGAGGCTCGGTATGCTGCCCCGCATAGCACAATACCCGATGGGCACGTGCTCATCACTGACTCGGGGAATCTAGTAGCCTCAAAGGAGGTCCGGAGCCGTGGATCCCACAGCATTAGAGGGAGCAAGACTTCCGATTCTTCAGGATCAGAGCGGGAGCTTGGATCAGGAGGAGCTCGAGCAGCTTGAGGCCGAGAATGGTGAAGGCCCTAGTCCGCTTCTTCCCGGTGCGTCTCCTGACCGCAGATTGCGGGTTAAGACCTCTATTCGGTTTGTAGAGTGTGATGTTAGTACCGACTCAGAGTCCTTTGCGCGTGAATGTATCCTTTGTGACGATTACAGCCGTGAGTCCTTCCGAATGCTTGTGGGAATGCTGCCAGAGAAGCTTTTCCACTCCAAGGACCGAAGAGGCCAGGTAGAGGATAAGTTGGTATTGGGTACCTACTGTCATGGGGGCCAAAGGGGGTTGACGAGGTCTACGGGTCTACTTCCCCTCACCACAAAATTCCTCAACCGTTGCCTGTACCTGTGGATACGCCAGGGGGTTCAGGTTGATAATCCTTCATGGACGGCTTTGATGATAGCTAAGGCTGGTAATCTCACCGTGCATCGGGACTTTCGAAATGAGTGGGGATCGCTGAATCATGCAATGTGCATTCCTGGGGACTTGGAATTATGGAAGGCCCCAGAGGACGATGTTAAATGCATGCATCCGAATTGGTCGAGTAAACAGGTTCAAAGCCTAAGGGAGGGTGTAGTGACGTTCGATGCAAGGAGACCCCATGCAGTGAGGAAGGGTCCGGACTGGATCATAGTGGGATATACTCCGTTGGGTTCTTCTAAGTTGGCAGACGATGACTGGAATGAGCTGCAGCGCTTGGAGTTTCTCACTCCGCCGCGAAGTACCGAAGCCCCACAGATTAGGGTAGTCTCGTCCGGATCAGGGGATCCAATGCCAACTGAGGATGAACCTCAGGACGCAGACTCTCCTCACCGAGAGCAGGGATCCTTGGAGGATGACGTACAACCAGATTCTAATACCCAGCTGGTAGGATGGGATTTTAGTAATGGGGACCCAGGCGAGTTTCCACGACCGGATCTGCAGAGAACCGATATGTATGTGTTCCTCCGTGAAAGGTTTGCTGAGCATGAGTGGAAACGCCTGACGTTCATGGGGGTGAATGAGCCAGAAGATCTGGCATACTTGTTCGAGGAAGATTTGATTGAGATAGGAATTTCTCCTTTGACCGCCTCTCGCATTATGAATGGAGTGCATCCTCCAGGAACTAGGAGGCCAGACTGTCCAGCTTTGTCAGGCCTCAAAACCGGAGAGGTGAGGCTTTACGATAGGTCACAGCGCCAGATACCTTGGGTAATCCAGAATCGCACCCTTAGGCAAGGTAATCCACAACCTCCCATTGAGGGTTTAGGAATACGGGTCCCAGGGGTTCAGGAGGAGCAAGGTCATCGACGCGTAGATCCGTTGCGAGTTCCTGAGGAGACACCCCAAGCAGATCCAACGGAATCACCCATGTCTCAGGTGCCGCAGACCGCGGCTAGCTCATCGCATGAGCCTCTTCGGAGACCACATCAGTCTGAGTTGTATGAAGAGGACCATTTGGAGATGATGTACTTGCAATCCATGTGGGAGGCGGAAGAAGATACTCCTGTAGACAGCTGGCCGCCAGCAGCCTCCAGCACTGACTGCACAGGCTTAGGTATGCAAGGCGTTCAAGCTGATAACCAGACCGCCGAGACTCTAGTGGAGAGTGAAGTAGATGATTTATGTGTTCCGGAGGAGACCCAAGCAGATCCGACGGAATCACCCACATCTCAGGTCGTAAATAAATATGAGTGTAGGGCACTAAGGTATGGTGGGTCTCAAGATGAGTCGTATAATGCACAGGCCATAGGTCCCAGAGGTGAACGTCGTGTTCTTCCAGATAGCGCCCAGGTCACTGGACAGAGTGCGATGACAGTGAGGATCGGTGTTCCAACAGGCAATCCGCTGAGTTCAATGTACGGTGTCCCCCAGGTGGCAAGCCCACCACGTGTGAGGCGTGTAGATGAAGCAATGTTTACTCCTGATGTCGAAGGCCTACTCGAGAGGTTGGAAGGACCACTTGAGGTCGTGCATAATGTTGCCCCCGCGGAGGTGAGAAGTCACTTAGAGAAGTGGCGACAAGCAGCGACCACTGAGGTGCAGTCTTTGGAGACAATGGGCGCCATACGGAGACTTAGGGGCCAAGAGGCCCGGGGAATACTCCGGAGTGGGGACGTTGAGATCATTCCAGCAAAGGCTGTCTGCACGGTCAAGCCGGGCTCTCCCTTCAAGCGAAAGGTGCGTGTGGTTTCGTGCGGGAATTTTGCATCTACCACGGAGGAAACATTACTTTATGCGGGCGGAGCTGGAGCCGAGACACTGAGAGCTTTGCTGGTGCACAATGGCAGAAGGGGTCGCAGATGCCATAGTTTGGACGTGAAGTCAGCGTTTCTATTGGCGCCCATACCGGCGTATGTGAAGAAGAGGTATGCGGTACGGCCCCCGAAGCTGTTGACGGAGTTAGGCATCTGCGCTGCTGATGAGATCTGGATGATTGAACGAGCTCTCTACGGCTTTCGAGAATCGCCGCGCTGGTGGTCCGTGCATCGAGACAGCGTACTATCCACCGCAACGTGGAACACTGAGCGAGGGGCCTTGCGACTGAGACAACTGGCAAGCGATTCAAACGTTTGGTCGATAGAGCTGGAGTCGGGAGAATGCATGGGACACCTCCTGATTTATGTGGACGATATGCTGATAATGGCAGATGACTGCATTGCTGCATCGTTCTTTGAGTGGATAAGGGGTCGGTGGGATTGCACTGACCTTGAGACAGCAAGCTGTGATAAACCTCTGAGGTTTCTGGGAGTCGATATCTACGAGGAGAGGGACGAGCACGACCATAGGGTTTAGCTTAGGTCAGGAGGGCTATATTGATGAATTAGCTCGAAGCCACAGTCTGAAGATAAATCCACGTGCCACTACACCCCTTCCTAAGGAGTGGGTGCGCGACGCTCCTCCCTCGGAGGATTATTCTCCTGAGCAGCTCCGTGAGGGGCAAAGAATTACCGGCGAATTGCTTTGGGTGGCACAGCGGACGAGGTTGGATGTGGCGTATAGCGTAGGGCTAATGGCCAGTCTAGTGGCCCGATCCCCGCAGTACGTTGTGAAACTAGGCACACGGGTATTGGAATACCTATGTAACACGAAGGCCCATCGCCTCACGCTGGTTCCAGGCAAGGCCGATGGGATAAGGATCTACACAGATGCGTCGTTTGCGCCTCATGGAGAGCACTCCATCACAGGTGCCGTCTTGCAGTATGATGAATGCTGCGTTGTATGGAAGTCTAAACGGCAAAGCCTTGTGACGCTCAGCACGGCAGAGTCGGAGTTAGTGGCAGCCTGTGAGGGAACAGTGTTAGGACAGTCCTTGGAAGCACTAATTCAAGAGCTAGAGGGTAGTCCCCAAAGCAAACACCTTTTGGTAGATAATATAGCCGCAGTCATCCTCGCTGAAGGAGGAGGGAGTCAAAGAACGCGCCACCTAAGGGTAAGAGCGGGGTTCATAAAGGACATGCAGTCCAGGGGTGAAGCCACGGTCAGCCATTGCCCGGGAGACCTACAACTCGCAGATGCTCTCACGAAGGCATTGCCGAAGGCCAGACACGAGCTTCTGGCTAAGCTTTTAGGTCTAGGCCCCCCGGGTATGGTTGTAGGACGCCCACAAGCCACTGTAGTGACTGCCGAGGTTAGCCAAATTATGCCCACCGAGGACGGCGGGACCCAGGTTCTTGCAGGTGATGTAGGCTCGGTAGAGACCAGAGCTGCAGTGCAGAGGGGGATTGGCCTTTGGTTGTTTGCCTTGGCTCTTTACTCTCAGTTGGAGCTTGGTGATGCAGCTGAAGTAGATGAGGAAGGTGCAGGTGAACCAGTGAGCCTAGAGTTGTCAATGGTGTTGATGTTGTTGGTGATGTCGGTTTTGTTTATTTGGGAGTCGGCAAAGCATTGCGCGACCCATTGCTGCCCTCGCCGGAGGGATGAGGAGTGCCGGGTGCGTATGATGAACGCCGATCCAGATGACGTGCAAGAAGCTAGTAATCGAAGGGGTAGAAGGCAAGAGGCGGTTCGCAGGGCCATAGCCCGGGAGTTACCAGATGAGGGGTTAAGGTGCAGAGGTTCTACAGGTGCAGAGCAGGGTGAGACAGGCATGCATTCATACGTGCACGTGCAAGTAGACTCAGGTCGAAGCCCGGTACATGTGAATTCCAACCTGCCTCAGCCCCATATCGAGCCACCGAAGAGTACTCCGGCGCCACCCCCTGTTCCTCCTGGATTTCCATCCTCGCAGTCTTCCACCTCTCCGGGGGAACTTGTTATTCCTCCACCTGATGTTGCCTGGATTTCAAGTGAAGCCCAGACTCTCAGAGCTCCTCCCAATTCCACTTCGAGCGACGTTAGAGGGTTGGGAAGGGTCATGAGGGATGCATCCACACAAACCACCGGCGAAAGGGGGTTTGAATTTTCTGAATTGTGTGAGCTCCATGTACTCACCACCTCAAGTAGAACACCAGGAGCATTACACCTCTTCCCTACTTGTCATGCCTTGCGTAATACCGTTAGTCCTCAGGAGAGAATGTTCTGTCGCTACTGCCTGCAAGGCATTCGAGAGGGAAGACGT
>CAJNDV010003695.1:0-10439 GCA_905221635.1 Symbiodinium sp. CCMP2456
TCGGCGATCAGAGCGCACGGGGGGATCGGAGACTGACAAGGACAGAGCTCTTGCAAGAGAGGCTTGCATTGCCCACAGATAGCCACCCTTGACGAATGCGGGGAGCCCGCAAGAGCTCTTGCAGGCAAAGCTGCTGCCATCATGTTCTGGCAACGTGGCTTCAGAAGCGGCCGCACTATGCGATGGTCAGGCGGGGCTGCTGTGGCCACTGGGCCGACTGCTTCCGCGCTGGCGGCATGGCCCCCGCAGCATCGACTCCCAAGTGCAAGGTGTAAATCCTTGCTTGGTGGAAGCAGCCCTTGCTTCGCGTGTTTCAAAGACCACATTGAAGGCTGCTGGACTTTCCTTCAGCCCCAAGAACTGCACAGGACGAAGCAGGCTTTGAAAAGAGTGTCTTCGTAGGATGGGCTGCTTCAGCTGAGGACTGCTCAGGCGTCGAAGAGCTAGAACTTCGAATCGGCATCTTTGTCCAGTAAGCCACCGATGCTTTGAGCCGCATCGCGAACAACGACGACCGCGGCAGGATGTCGAAACGGAAGACTGCAAAGAGCGCAGATGTCTTTCCTGCAAGGGCTGGCTCGGTGAGGGGCGCCGAAGTATCACAGCCTCAAGTTGCATCACAATAGCCTTGAGTGGTCCGTCACCTTTTATTTGGGCAAATCTTCTCACCATTGACAGAGAGAGCTAGACACAAGGCTTGATGGCAGGCAGTTTCGAAAGGAAAATGACGAACAATGCGGAATCACACATGTCTCCGCGCGATCGCGACGGGATCCTTTGGAGGAAGTCTGAGTCTTTCGAGTCTGTCGCTATGGCAAGGCGGCCTGTGGCTCTCTTCGGAGCCGGAGCTGTGAGGAGTGGCATCACCTTAGGTGCTGACTTGGGGATGCCGGGCCTGAGGCGACAGGAGAAAGAGGGAATCGACAGCAAAAAGCAGATAGGTTTGAAAGTGCTTGTCCAGAGGACGGAGACCCATGCCACAGATTTCAGCGCTTCCAGAGCCCACGGCTTGCAAGTTAGCAGGGAGAGGTGCTTCCTGTTTGGAGCCAGGCGGCACCGCAGCTTGCAAATGGGCGGCCGGCATTTCTCTTGCACAGGCCGTGGGCAAAGCCACAGATGCAAGTGAAAGTGCCCATGGAATGCAGCCGGAGCAGTGGCCCCGCACGCAGGGCGTGCAGTGCGTACGTGGCGGGCATGCAGCAGAGGGACGTCGCCTGTCTGTCCGCTTGCACCTGGCGCTGCCTCGGCGGCGATTTCCACGAGGGTTAGGGACATCTTCGGCTGCTCAGGCTGCGAGAGGTCTGGGTTTCTCGTCAGCCTCTGCTTGCATGCCGTCCTTCCAGGGAGCACCACAACCCAACACCATCATTGCTCACGTGCACCACAAACTTGATCAAGTATATCAAGTCTCTTCAATGCGCTGTCCAAAACAATCCACACACACACACACACGAGGCATGTACCCTTCCCACGTCCTCATTCACAAAGGTTCTGCCGTAATGGGGCCACGGCTTGAAGAAGACGTGACCTTGATCCGGGAAACGAACGTGAGGGCTTACGGGGAGCTACTCATAGCCAGCCAGATGTCTGAAGGATGCTGTGGAAGGAAAGGGTAGATGGGAAGAGGGGAAGAAAGGGAAGAGTGAGGCGCGGGAGAGGGACGAATACGAACCACAAACCACGATGCATCACGTCCAATGCCCAAGTCTCAGAAGACATAAGCGAACCCCGAACAGCCAAACCTTCGAAATGCGTCCAGTGGACTCAGACAGCCGGGAGGTCGTTGGCAAGATTTGTCTTGTCCTGAGTGAGTTGCATGCAGAGTTTCAGTGGCTTCTATTTGGGGCTCTGAACACTTCCAGGCTTCCAGATGGTTGGAGATCCCCGTCATTGAGGTGCAGCCAAGAACTCCGCAAATCACTGCATTCTTGAGCAGGCAACTTGAACCGATTCAGGAATCCGCAGGCATGACAATCTAGAAGACCTCTAGCTGCTGCTCTAGCTTTAAGTTTCACTCCGAGCGCATGTGGCCACGACACATTCGCCACTTTAACTACCTTCATTCAATGCCGGCTTAAGTTTGGGAACAGTTGAACAAGCAGCTCCAACATGACCCCTTGATGCGGCTAAGGAGCCATGCAATCGCACCTTGCTGCACGTAGCAGTCCGATGGGCACAAAATGTTGGCTTGCGCGGTGCTGCCGATGAGCCTTCTCATCACTCGAAAGGCAATGCGCTGGCTGCCACGCTCTGCCCGATGCTTCCCAGGAGTGGTGTCATTTCGAAGGTGCCGGGCTGGGGTCTGTTTGGCAGGGCGGCGGGAGTTTGCAGATTATGGAACAGGCACGACTCTTGCAAGCTCTTCTGCAGGCATGTCACAGCTTGATGCGCGCGTGCAGCTGGAGGAAGTGGCAGAAGTGCCATCCGTGCTCCAGCTTACGGGATTTGGCAAGGTGGATTCCAGGCAGGAAGCTTTGCAAAGTCAGGTCCAGGTCGTCCAGGTCTTGCACCAAAGTTGGTCCAAAGCTTCCGAGTGGCAGGACACCGGCGCCTGCCTTTGATCCAGGCCTCGTTATTGCGCCTTTCGAAGGAAGAACCGCAAAGAACCGAGGACCTTCGGAAGTTTGCAGGAACTTGGGATCCACTCGCAGTGGACAGTCGGAGTATATCCGGAAGGAGCCACAGCCGCAGCGCCGCAGGGGAGCTGGGGCGTCAGGCGCCGTCTGCGTGGCCGCCTGGTTGCCACATGATTCCTGGAGGCTGCATGCATCCGCCTGACAACCAGCACAGAGTGTTGCTGGGCAGTCTCGAAAAATCAAGGTTTCAAGCCTCTCAAGCAAGAACAACTGGCAAGCCGGGCAAGCGGAAGGGAACGGCAATGCCCACCGTGGAGGCCGATGAGATGGCCAGAAGCAGAGCGCTGTCGTTCCTCAAGCAAGCGGTTTGGCCTAGCGGCCTAGCTGCTCGGCTGACGACCTGGAGGACCTCAAGGTCTTATCATCGCAAGTCAGCACAGACCCATGCAGGCTCCGGCCCTGAAGCTGCTCGACTTGGGAGCCACACATTGTCAGCATCCGCATGCATCCGCGACTCTGGCCGGCTGCTTTCACTTGGGCACAGCACACGCTAACCACGGAGCACGAGCGTGCAAGATGATCATGGCACTCGTGTTCCAAGTAAGGGCGGTGTCGACATTTGCACATGCCGTCGGACGCTCCGGCACTGCAGGTGGTAACAGGCGTTTGGACAGAGCTGTCTGGCAAAGTGGGCGCAGCCCAGGATTCGAGGCGGTTGGCACACATTTCAAAGGCCATGCCAGGCAAGGGGCACAGACCACGCTGGCTGGGGGCGGCTTGCGCAGCTCCGCGGGTGATTTGATGCAATGTCTCAAGCGTGGAAGGTCAGGGGGAGGTGCCAAGACAACACCTGCTGGAATGGAAGAACCGACACCTCGGAGGTGCGATGCTTCTCTATCCTGCATGACACGCGAGCAGCGCACGAGGGTGGCCCCCGGACTGGCAAAGGGCCTTTGGACAGGTAAGTGAGGCTGCTCGGTTCACAGCAGAGCTTCCACCCTCGTGGCAAATGGACATGCGAGCCCACGGCACTGCAGCCGCTGGCCAAAACGACTTAGCCATTAGGGCGGAGAGATCCCCGAGTTTTTCTATGGATGGGCTTTCCAAAGCGCTATAATAACACAAAGGCAAATCCTCACCCAAAATCGGCACCTGCACATAGTCATCTGGTTCTGGGATGATTGCCTCGTCAGGGTCTGCGTCCATGGGACCTGCCTGGAGCAGGACCGTGCCTGGAGCTTGGGGAAGCTTCGGACTAGGAAGCCTGGGCTCGCCGGGCTTGTAGTCACGGATGTGGCCCCAAGGCTGGCAGCTTCTCTCCGCGAAAGCGGCTGCGAGGATCTGCAAGATCTTGGCAAGCCGAGCTCCATATTCAGAGATACGTCCGCCACAAGCGCACAAACGAGAGTGCGTTGCATTACAGGCACCTACGCCGGCACATGGGTAAAGGGGAAGACGTCGATTCACCTGTAGAAGTGGGGCGGCAGCTGTGCAATCCTTGACACACATTCCGCAGACTTTGTCATGTGGCAAGAGCCTCCCTTGCTTCGAAGACCTTCCGAACATCGAAGCCGCTAACACGAAACATGCTGTGTCTGCCGCTAATGCTGTCAGCCAGCTGGCTGAACACGAATGGCCTGCAAGGCTGCGGAAGAAGTGCTGAAGCCGCTATAAGCATTTAACATATCATGTTCTGCTTCGGTCTGGCTTGGGGTTTCACGGCTTGTTCGTGGCTACAGTGCTGCATGCCCCCGAACGGAATCTGCGACTGACTTGATCAACTGAGACCAACTGTGTCCAACAGAGTCATGCCTACGGTGACCTCAGAAGGGACTGATCGTCATGCACTGGTTTCTTGACCCTGGTCTCGCTGCTTGTTCTCCTCAGGGCCCGGAGTGGTGCTCGTCTTGCCGCCGTGCCTTCTTGGTAGCCGCATTCATGTTTGCAATGCCGCTGGACTAGCAGAGCGCGCCTGCGCGGAAGCGGCTAAGCAAGCATAGCTGAGGAACTGTCGGCATAGGGCGCTTGCAGTAAACGAAAACGCTCCTACCTTCGCCCAGGTGCTTGACCAGCAGATCTGCGAAAAGGAACCCGCTTGCATGCAGAGGGACTAGTGTCATCATCTTTGCAAGGCCCGCCAGTCTGTGCGGTATGTGCACTCTGTGTCCGATGGTGAAGGAACCCGAGACGCAGCGAGGTACGATTTGTGCAGACGGGCATTCATGAGCAGCGAGCGATGAAGTCAATGCACGAAGTCTGGGCACAAAGCCAAACCAAACAGCGCCGGGCGACAGCAATCTGCGTGCTGTGCGTGCTGCACCTTGCAGCTGCACCAGACGGACAGGAGAGTCTCGGAGGAACCCATACGGCGATTTGGGCCTGAACGTGAGGCACTCTGTGTCTGCCAGTGCGCTGCAAGCAACTAGGCCTTGGCCTAGGCATTGCGGCGCCCGCTCTAGGCTTCCAGGAGCCTCATCCGATTGCAGGGCGACCGAGCCTGCGCCGCCCCAGACAGCCTTGGCGGCGGCGCAACCGGACAGGGAAGTGCAAACAGAGCATCCATCTTTTCGCACCCAAGTTGTGGACACGGTTTCGCCACATGCAACGTGATAGCGCTACCCCACCAAGCTTGCAGAGGCTGCACGATTGCGCTGCAGGCCTGAACTCTTCTGGGCTACATCCACAGGTCTTCGCAAAGCTCGCAACGAGGACTGCACTCGACACGGGCCGCGGCTTGGAACACTGGATGGGGTCCCTGGGTGTGGGTGGTCTGAGTGACAAGGCCAAGGGAAAAGAAACAAACCGAGACTGCATGCTTTGGTTGCCTGCAGGCTTCTGGCCAAAGCCGCTGCGGATCTGAATCTCCATCATCCAAATGAAAGACTGCATGCTTGATGTGGCTTTCCGAATCGAGCACTTCACCTGCTCTCCCAAGTCCTTCTGCCACGCCTTCTCCCGTAGTCTCACACAGAGCTGCAAGGCCCGGCCGTCCCTGATACGAGTTTCTAAGCCTTCGGCATGGTAGATCCCGTGCGCGCACGTTAGGAAGGGAAGTGAACCTGTGCCCTGAGGTGGAACCGCGAGCTGCTGCCCCGGTGTGGCTTTCAAGGGCTTCGAACTCTTCCCGGACCGGACCTCAGCCTCCCCGCCTCTCTCAGAGTGAGCGTCGTTCCGGGCCTTTCAGAGGCTCAGGACGGGCAGACCTTGTTCCGTCTTGTCAGCCTGGCGCGGACGCAGGGGACCATCAAGTCGCAGTCATGCGGCCTGGTTTGCCGACCTCTTGCACGACATTGCCAGCTGTTGCAAGCAATCCTGGAGCTACTGGCGAGGGCAGCAGGTGTTGGGGGCGCGGGAGGTGCGTTTCACAGGTTGGCCATGTGCCAGGTGACGAGGATCTGCTTGCCGGCAGATCTGGCCAGTCTGGCAACACATGCTGGCTTTTCAAGTGCCACACTCCTCACAGCTGGCAGGCATGTCTGATGAAGCAGTCGGAACATGATTGGGAGCCCCTCAACGTGCACAGCATTTCGCGGCACGTAAACATGGATACAACCTGCGGTCGGGGGCCCAAATAGGGAAATGCGCGACGTGTCAGCGAGAACCCAGGATGTGTCTCATACGGGATGTCTTCAAGGGTCTGTGTGGCTCTCGTCTCTGCCACTGCCAGAGCACGTTCAGCGACTGGGGGTATTGGGCCAACCTGGAAGTAGAGGTATACTTTGACTCAGCACGCACCTCTCGTAGTGATGTAGCATGACAGACGCGACATACGGGCCCTACACAGTACAGGTCGTGTCAAGCCGTGAACACGGCCTTGAAAGTTGCAAAACAAGAGCAGTCGGAGAAGCTCGCGAGTGCAGCACGGGCTGCAAGCACAGCAGACACGGCCGGCGCATGACATGCCGGCACCCAGCCCGGGGTAGTTCGCCCAGTGGTGTGTCGTGCTTGTCCGTGAATGTGCGCATGGCCAATGCAAGCAAATGCTTCGCTGGCTGCGCAGATCTTTCTTGCATCACTGCAAGCCACACTCCCGAGCTAGGAAGTCCTTCTGATCCAACATAAGGAGAATCGCGTTTGGCCTACGAAGCTCGGGGAGAAGCTGGCGGTGCGACAATCCACTGGTGACCTTCTCTGCACTCTCTGCACGGACCGAGGTCCCTGGCACAGACACAGGTAAGTAGCCAAAATGGCCGCCAGGTAGTAGGCAAGACCCTTTGCGCACGATAAGCGTGCTCCTGCTGCAAGGCATCCCGATGCATGTGTCGAAAGGTTGCACACTGCAAGTGCAGCATTGAGCTTGGAGGCTCCGGCAGTCAGGCGTGGCTGCTTCGTGGGCCGGGAGCGAGATCGTCGCGCACCCCTGCGTGCAAGTTTAGTCTTTGAGAAGCTGCCTAGAGCGATAGCTGTCAGCTGGCCCAGTCTGACCGGCTGTGCCAGTGGCTGTGCCGGAGCCGCCTGATCCACAGAAGGAGCCACGGCTTCTTCTTTGTCGCTGCACCAGTTCCAGTACTGGGTTCGCCTGAAGCTTCTGGTGACTCCTGCAAGTTGGCCTAGTGCTGCAGCAGGTGAACTAACAGCTTGGAGTGCAACTGCTCGTGCTCGGGCTTCGGGATGGACTTCACTGACTTCACTGGGACAGAGCGCTCAGGGACGGGGATCAGAGTGGTGGCTCTGTCTTTGCTCCAAGTCCTGGTCCTAGTCCTCGCAGTTGCTGTTTGCTGCAACGGAGCTGCCAGGATTGCAAGGGCTCTCTTGTCGGAAAACTCACAGGGCGGTGCGGCAGTACTAAAGAGCTCAATGTCTCCAAGCAGGCCTGGGTGGAACGCGCACTGCCACGAGAGCCCGGATGCCGAAGTGGCACCAGTGGCCTCCATTGTGTTGGAGCTGCTTCCGTGCGGCTTGCTTGGCCCGCGGTTTCGAGCAGGACTCCGAGTCAGGATGCAGGAGACAGAATTGCTGAAGCCAGCATTCCTGATAGGCGCCCCAGATTGCTCGGGCAGCTCTGAGCCCGCACGTTGCGTGGCAAACTGTGTCGTGAGGACGGGCATGGGAGGAGGTGCAGATGGTGCAGCATGTGGAGTGCCAAGGTTCAGGTAAGGAATCATGCCGCGAATATCAACAGCAGATTGGCTGGAAGTGGGTTGTAGCTCTACACCAGCATGTCCGGTAGCGAGGCCGGTGTGCAGTTCCTCATGAAGTTCTGAATCATCTGCTTCATGTTTGCAAGAACATCCTGCAAAGTGGTACTCTTCGACACACTCACTACGCCGAGCGACATCTCATGCTGCGTGTACATGCTTGCCAACTGCTGGACAGCATTGATGCTGGGCGGCTCCTCCGACCTCTCCAAAGCCCACGAAATTAGTGGCGAAAGCCGAAGCAGCCGAGGGGTGCGGCCTGCGCAAGCCGGGCATGCTGCACTCCGACTTTCACGTGGTCGAAGCTGCGATATCAGGTTCTGCTCACTCTTGAGCACCCTGGTGATGAAGCCGGTCGGCAGCCAAGAAGGTAAGGCACAAGCTGGTTCACCGAGCTCTCTTGAGCACACGGGAAGATCCGAGCTTCCAAAACAGGGCTCATAGTTCGCGAGCTTGTACTTGAGGGGCATCAGGTAGAGGCAGGTCGCGGGCGCTCGTAGGAAACTGCAGAAACTGACGCTTTCTGCACCCTCCGGGCTCTCTGCTGCTCAGGGCAAGGACTCGAAGTAAAGAGAGGAAGCAGCCACATCAAGACGCCCGTGCGACCACATAGTTCCTCAGAGTGCGGGCACCACCGTCTTGGAACTTAGCACCTGCTCCGAGTTGGCGCTTGCAGACAAGCCCAAGCCAGGCTACACCTGCAGCACATGCAAGCATGGCATCTACCTGTCTACTTGGCAAACAGCAAGGATTCGTCTGCTTCGATGCTGCACCGATCAACTCGCTCCTTCAAGGAGCAGCAGACTTTCTTTCAATTACCCTACAGTCAGTCATCTCAGTGCCGCAAGGACCACCCAGGTCACGAGCAGTTGCACGGCTTGCTGTTCAGCGGGACATTGCTGATCGGCAACTTTGGGTGCTCTCACATGTCAACGGCTTCTGAGGCCACACATGAAAGACGCCAACCCACGTGCGCGATCTCAGGGCTCCGGTCCCTCCTTCAGCGCTCGGTCGTCTCGGCAAGGGGTCTCCGGAAGGCGGCGGGTCCCTGCGGCTTTCAGCACGGCACCATCCGAGGCCGGACAAAACCTCAAGGCCGCTGAGCCGGGTTTGGGGAGCCTCCAAGCCTCCGAGCGACCAACCCCGCGGAAGAGTCTGCCTGATGTCCAGCTCCGCGGTCTCGACGCCCAGCACCTGAGCAGTGACCGCTGCAACATGGAAGTGGTGATGTCCATGCTGCAACCCTGGACTGAGAGAGGCTACAGTTGTGACAGGAATGACAGCATTCTCCTATAGCCCCTGAATCGTGGCCATCGGTTGGATGTTGCCCATACAGTATGATGTAGCTCGCTTCCTCATCTGCAAACGGCGTTGGAGTGATTCATTCGAGTCTGGATTCGGAATGATTGAAGACTCGTCACTGGCCAGTTCCAGGTACAAGGCAACGTGACGCCAATGCTGCCGCCGCTTGGCGGCACGTCCTGAGAGCAAGTCAATGTATTTCCAAGGTCATGGCACCGCATGCCCTACAAACCTTGGGTTCTCACATGCTCCCCCGAATCCTCAGCACACTTGTGCTGGCCATGGCTCGGCTGATCAAGGAGCCTGGCTCGCAATCCATTTGTCCAGTCCGGGTGCTGCGGTGCTGCTCAAGCTGCAGATGCGCTGGCTACCTGACTGGCATCCAGAATCTTTGGTCTGTGGTCTACTAAACTTGAGGCAAACTTCCTGGAACATCTCGGGAGCCCTGAAGCCCAGCACTGGAGCCGCTTGACCCTCAGTCCCTGCGAGGTACCAGAACCATAGCAGCATCGCCATGGCATGGATGCTCACCGTTGGCATGCATGCGAGGTCAACCCTCGATGTCATCACACGGCCTTAGTTCCGGTGTCGGTTTTGCACGTGTGCACGGCTTCTGGCTTGCGGATTCGATTTGGGACGGGCTTGAGGTTCTGCATGAAGGCCCACTCAGGCCACCCGTGCACTCTAGGCGAAACAAAGCGCACAATCAGGATTGTCCCTTTTTGGGCTTTGCCTGCTCTCAGTGATTGCCAAGGCACCAGCGAAGTTGCCACAGCGGCGCTTGGAACGGGAACGGGAAATCTGAGCGACCGTGCCAACACCTCGAAAATATCCAGGGGCCAGAATGTGCGAAGACTTAAGGTCCAGGATAGTTGGAAGTTCGTCCTGATGTAAACCCAAACAGTTCCTGCCCTTTATAAGCCCACGCAAAGGGACCTGGCAGGGTGGGCCGCTGCATGCAGGAACTTCCCATGCTGCGCTGCTCTCGACAAACTTCCAGACTCGAGGGCGAGTTTGTCAGCTCCTGCTGAGTGCTTCAGTGCCTATCCGAATGCTTCAGTGGAAAACGAGCCCTAGAAACAGTTCGCTACTTGGCAGGGCGTGACACGCAAAGTCCAGAAGCAAGTGCGTGGTGGAATGCGTGCTTGTCCGACATGTAAGCACCCGGCTGCTCAACGATAATGCTTTGGCTAGCGGGCCTGATTAGACAATGTTTTCGCTGGCAACAACCTCGTGAGAATGCTTGCTGACGCAGGCATCAGAAAGCACCCGCTAGTGACTAGTGGTGGCCGTAGCGGACGACGCGAAGCGTTTACCATTGCATGTTTTTTGTCTGCATGTGTCGTCTGTGCGTTTGTCTGCGTGATTGTGTCTGCCTCCGCGTGTGTGTCTCTGTCTCTCTGTGTGTGTGTGTTTGTGTGTG
>CAJNDV010003696.1:0-10437 GCA_905221635.1 Symbiodinium sp. CCMP2456
TTTGTTTTTTCGGGTTTAGGGTTTAGGATATAGGGTTTAGGGTTTAGGATATAGAGTTTAGGGTTTGGGGTTTAGGATTCTAGGATATAGAGTTTAGGGTTTCGGGTTTAGGGGTTTAGGGGTTTAGGGTTTAGGGTCGGGCGTTCTTTTTTATATCTTGATATAGTCTTCTGTGGGTTTGTGTATGACTTAGAGTCTATTAAGGTTTCGGGCTTGAGGTTTAGGGGTTTAGTTTATTGTTTTTTCGGAGGGGGGGGGCGTTCGCTTTGGGTCTTAGGTTTCCTATGTTGGTTTTGGTTAGTTTACGTAAGGTTTAGGACGTACTGCTTGGGGTTAAGGGTGTAGGCTGTTGTTGAGAGGTTGAAGCTTGTATGGTTCCGTTAAAGGGTTGAGGGCTTCATTGTTGTGTTTTTTGGTGGTTGGCTTAAGGTTTACCTGCAAAATGCTCCAGACCTAACTTTGACCCTAAGCCCGGACATTTGGGGTTTAGGGTTGAGGCAAGCGCCAAACAAAAGACGTAGAACATAAATCCTCCCGCTCACGCAACACTAAATCCTGAGCCCAAGGCCCTAAACCCTAAACCTTAAATGCTAAGCCCCAAACCCCTTGCCCCCAAACCCGAAATCCGAAACTTTCAATTGCGATTTGGATACATCAGCACTAACACGCCTCAGAGCCACTTCTCTCATTCCATCCCTACCTGCTCTACCCAGCCCCTAGAAGTATCGTGTCCCTTCTCCCAGGTTCCTTACGGAGGATTGAACACTCGTGTTTCCTACACGCGAAACCCTGAACCCCAAATCCCAAATCCCAAACCCCAATTTCTAAACCCTAAACCCCACTCCCGTGCAGACAGAAAAGAGCCCTAAAGAAAAAGAAAAACCCTAAACCCTAAACGGCTACGGCTCAAGATTTCGGCTCGGGGCGACTTGCCTTTCAGGTTGACTGTCTCCTTTCCTAGGATCCTGCTGCGACTTCATTTCGGCCTGGGGCGCTGCTGCGACTTCGTCTCCTTCGGCTCCACCCTGTCTTCTACATCTTGGTTTCCATCCTCTGTGGGAGAGGATCCTTTGTGCGTGTGTTGCGCTGGTTGCTGTCCACGAAGGGTGCTGGCTTCATCTTCGTCGTTGGTGGCGTCACCTCCGCTGTGCACTTGGCTTGGGGAACTTGGTCTTCCTCCTCGTCTACGTGTGCATTGACTGAGGAGAGTTTGGTGGCCTCGCCTCCGTGGTGCACTTGGCGTGGGAGAGTTGATCCTCTTCATCTTCTTCTTCTTCTTCTTTCCGTGCCCTTTTTGCCGGGGTGAGACCTACGGCTTCTTCGTGCTCTGCCTCTTTGAGACCTTCTTGACCGTCTTCTGCGTCTTCTTCTTCTTCTACATCTTCCTCGCCTTCGTCATCGATTGGGGTGATCCTTCTCGGCCACTGGTGGTTGTCTTTTACCTCATCTTTCTCTTCGTCACCTTCGGGAACTTGACATCCTCTTCCTTGAGACCATGAACAATGTCGTGGAGATTGGAAGCCCTACGGAGGTTGTCTCTGATATGGAGGCAGTCAACGAGGACGATGATGGGGGTGGAGTTGGCAAAACCGAACCCCTTTCCCCGGTACCAATGCAAGAGGACGGTCTGCAAGCGGGAGAAATGGCGGCGGAAGTTACGCGAACAAGGAAAAGAGAACGTGACCGACTTCGACGCGGCGATGGAAGGGGAGAGGTGAAAGAAGAGCCTGACATTGAGAGTCCCACCAAAAGAGCCCATGAACGACATGATGATGATGAGGCTCCGCTTAGTGGCAAGGAGTTGCGTGACCTGTTCGCACAGCACCTCCTGTCTGTGAAACAGGAGCTCCACACTGCTTGGGGCGATGTTCGTGGACGTCTTGATCGCGTAGAACATGAAGGAGGGGCGACTAAAGAACAAGTTGCGTTGCTTAGTGGGAGAGTCTTGGTCAATGAAAAAGACAACGTCGTGCAACAACAAGAGCTGGCTAGGCAGAAGAACCAGATTGGAGACCTTGAGACAGAAGTGGAGGGGCTCAAGAAGCAGATGGCAGAGATAAAAGTACAGCCGACAAGGGCGGGGCAGCAGCAGCAACCTCTCCTCCTGCCTGGACAGCGTCCGGACGAGGCTCCTGACGCCTGGGCATACTACCTTCACCAACGGAGAAGGGGAGAGAGTGCACAACCTCGCCAAGACCAGCAAGGAGGCCAAGTTGGAGGGGAAGTTCGAGGGAGGAATTTTCCGGGACGAGGCGGAGACAATGATCAGTCAGGCTTGTCTGAAGAGGATCGGCGCACGCTTATCATTGGCGGATGGCTACAAGACACAAAAAGGGAGGTCATTGAGTCGGAGGCGGCGTCTTTGTTGGCTTCTGCAGAACTCAAGCCATTCTTGGACAGTGACAAGGTGATCGTGTTTGGACCGAGGAAAAGCTTCGCGGTCATCAAGTTCAAGGAGAGAGAAGGGGAGGACTTTTCTCATGTTAAGGAGAGACTGTGGGGAGTCATCAAGTATGTCAATGCCCTGAAGCACAAATGGTTGAGCGCGTCGTCACCACAGCAGAAGCCTGCTTGGATTTCCTTCCTCAAGTCCAAGGGGTCGAGACAGAGGACTGCACATGCCTCTATGCTTCCGCGCATTGCCATCGACCTTGCAAGTGATGCTAAGACAGAAGAAGGCACCCCAAAATGTCCGGATGCGATCCTGCCTGAGAGCTACGATGTTGACTGGGCAGCGGGGACTACATGGAAGGCACAATGGAAACTTGGGAGCTCCAGTCATCGTCAGCCAAGGGGAGATGAAATCAAAGCGATGCCGGGTGGTTGGGTTGACATTGCAGCGCTGTGCCAAGCAACCGGGGCGAGCACCTCCGAGGTCGTGTCGACTTTGGAGCGTGAGCTGAATCTGTGAGAACCCCGGGAGAGTTTCACTGGTTGTGATCCTGAAGGGATTGTGAGCACCAAAGCGAGGTCGGGTCGAATGAGTGCAAAACACGTTCGTCTGGTCTCGGCAAGCTGGAATTTGGGAGGACAACCTTTGGAGAAAGTGAATAACGCTTGTCCTGAGGGAGACCTTTTCTTTGTGCAAGAAGTGGCGAGAAGAACCCCGGGTTGGCAAACTCATGGTGATGATGAGCGCTGTGTTTGGATCTCCTTTCAACACCCTGATCAATGGAGAGGGACGGCAATTGGCATTGCGAGTGACATCTTTGACTCCGTGGTGGAATGCCGATCGAGCAAAAGAGGATGCGCCGTTGTTGTCCGACTTCGCAACTTTGGTCGAATTGTTCTTGCTTCGATTCATGCTCCGACAGGGGTCAGCAATGACATTTACAGTGCTGCTCTTGAAGAAGCGGGCAAGATGTTTGGTGACAAATGGAGGCATCTCCCATGTATTCTTGGCATTGATGTCAATGAGGAAATCCAGTGGAGGGAGGATGGGGAGGCCAGCATGGGGGCTGATGTTTGTGTTGGGAACGCTAACTTCCAGGCCATGACTGACAGCCTTTTGCACCATGGTCTTCGTACAGTTCCTCCTTGTAGAGATCAGTGGCAACAACCTACACACTTTCCGCGAGATAGCACAAGGCAAGGGCGACAAATCGACTTGGTGTTAGTCAGGCACGTTGGCATTGAGCCCACACAGATTGATGCTGAGAGAAGACATGCAATTGGCACGGACCATGCCCTTAAAAAATGCCATCTCGCTTTGCTGTCGCACCAACAAGGTGTGGAGCCCAGACTCTAGACCGCGGTGGCTTTGTCGGGAACTTCCTCATGATGAAGTCCTCGTTGATTGGGATGACGTCCGCAAGCTTGCCAAGTCACATACGAAGCCTCGCGCCTCAGACAAGTACAAGGATGATCAGCCCACTGTCGAGGCCTTTAGGACTGCCAAGGACACCATGCAGCCTGAGGACTGGAAGCGAGCACACAAGTTGAGGCGCCAGGCCAGACGGCAGTGGTGTGCCTCTCGTCGTGAACGCATTCTACGGGGTGATTGGTTCGCCTACCGTGATCATAAACGGGACAAGAATCGAACACCTGGCTGGTGGGGGAGACTTCTTGAGCAGAAGACGTCAAAGGAAATCACTGAGGACGTGCAAAAACACCTTGAGGAGAAGTTGAAGGGACCCCCGCCGGCAGAATGGGATGAACGACTACGTGGCTTTCTTGGTGAACTGCCAGATGATGGTGGCTGGCAACCCTTCAGCTGGGAAGACATCGGGGCGGCACTTTCTGAGATGCGTGCCAACTCGTCTGTCAGTGAAGATGGAATTGGGGTTGACCTCCTCCGCCATGTTCATCAACATGATCAACTTGGCAATCAGCTGGTCGACTTGATCAACGACACGGTGAAGGCGACGCTTTGCCCAACTGACTGGGACACCAGTCTCCTGGCCCTGTTGGCCAAGGTTGATGTTCCCATGCGACCCAAGGACTTACGTCCGATCAGCATGAGTTCCACTGCTCAGAAGTGCATCAACAAACTGGTCATGGGGCGTGTTTTTCCTTGTCTTCGACGCCCCAGCTGCGCTTCTTGCTGTGGTCGCACGAGGCAATCTGCTGATCTCATCGGTAGTATCACACGCTTGCGCGACACCACGCGTGAATGGAAGCTCCCCACTGTCTGTGCTAAACTGGACGTTAAAGGTGCATTTGATCGAGTTCGGCGAGATGCTGCAGCCCGCCTCCTCATCGATCGAACCAGGAACTTTGTGCTTAACGCTGAAGTCAGATGGCTCGTCCGGCAGCTTGGGACGAACTTCCTGGATGGCTCCGTGCCCGGGGGAGCTAGAATCCAGGTGGAATGCACGCAGGGCATCAAGCAAGGGGCCCCAGAATCGGCTGAGTTGTTTGGTCTCCTCATGGGTTGTCAAATTGACAGTCTGCTAGACTCGCCGCAGTGGGCTAGGATTCCCACGCCTTGGGGAGATGTACCACTTTGTTTGCTCTTCTATCAGGATGACGTCTTCATCTGGGACGAGAACATCGACTCGCTCAAACAGCGCATCGAGCTAGTAGCCCAGGTGTTGGGTGAACTGGGCCTGGAACTTGCCGAAGAGAAGACCCAAATTATTGCGTCCCCCCACTATGCTGGCAACAGATCCATCTGGGTTGGAAACCAGAGAGTCAATGTGCTTCCCCCTGAGGACACGATCCGCGTCGTTGGGGTGAATTTCTCTTTTCATGATTCCCCTGGAAACCAGGCCAAAGATCTTCTCGCGAGAGCTCGTGCTGCAGCCGCTTATCACTGTGACCTTCTCGGGGAGAAATGCAAGCTGGGGTGACAAAGCCAAGCTCTTGCAGACGCTGGTCTTTGGCACGATTGCCTGGAGTGCTGGAGCCGTTCATTGGACATCACTCGAGCTCGCGATGGCGAACAAGATACAATGTGAGGCCTTGCGGAAAGCCTTTGGACTTCGCAGACGACCGGGTGAAAACTGGGTTGGGTGGAATCAAAGAACGTGTAGACAAGTGAGGGCTTGGATTCATGCTCAAGGGCTTCGTAGATGGTCAACAATCATCCTTGAGCTCCAATACAATCTCTATGGACACTGGGGTCGTCAACGAGAAGGCCTCGATGATGCCGGGGAGATGATTCCGGGAAATCCGCTCAAGATGCACCGTTGGCGCTCGCAACAGTGGTGGGTCGGTCAACAGCGATTGTCTCGTAACGTTGGTGTGAGGCACCTGGGGTGCTTCTATGCTGATAGCACGGGGCGGAAATTAGCTGCGTGCTTTGGACTTGACTGGGAAGTTCTTACTCGTGATCGCTTGCTGTGGAAAGGAAGATGTGCGGAGTGGCTCGCCATGTTTGATGTTCGATGGACCAGAGGCAGACAAGCCTCTCTCCGATGGTGACGGTTTGGTAACGCATTGTCTATGAAGTCTTCCCGTGACTGAGTCATGATGTGTGTCCCTACGTGCCGTTGCGTTGGAGAGATGCTTTGATCTTTGCAGAAGGTGTCCATGCAACGTCGTCTTTTGCATTGGGGAGATCGTCTGAAATCAAGCAGATGAACTTCAGTTTTTGCCAGTGCGTGCAGCTTCCCTCTTGCAATGATTTGTGGCCGATGAATTCTGATTTGGACTGTGTTCGCAGCCCTTTTGTTCAAGCCATCTTGGTGATTTTCTTTGTGACCTCCTCGCCTCCCTCTACCACATCATGGGTGGATTTGGTGGCCTGCGTTGGTTGCTCTTTGTGGCCCTCTTTGATGGTTACCTCCTGGTGGTCGGAGGTTCCTCCTCCTCGGAAAGAACCTGGCCAAGTGATGATGGTGCGCCCATGGAGCCTCAACTACCCCTACACGATCCTGCGCAAGACCAAGGCCCAGCCGTACGTGTACCCCCTCTTCCGCTTCCTGTACATGATCCGCCGCAAGGTCATGATGAACAACTACACCCTCCTCAAGATGAAGTACCGGGTTCGGGAGCAGGTGAAGAAGCCATGGGGAGAATGGATGATCGTGCTAGTGAACCTGAGCCCACCCTACTTGGGGGCAGCACGGGTGATCGTGTTCTTCTGTCTCCGGGCGCACAACCAGGAGAACCAGCACAGACTCAAGCACCTCCAGCAGGCCAGCTACACCATCCTCTACCTGCACAACAAGATCCTGCTGGTGACCGTGGTGTACCTTCCCTTCTACCAGACCCTGCAGTTGACCGTGGTGTTCTACCTCTACCTGTACAACCTGATGCTGCCGTTCTACCTGGACTGCATGATCCTGCCGAAGACCATGGAGCCTGTGCCTGCACTCCGACTACGACAAGACCCTGCCGGTGACCATGGTGAAGTTCCCCCTCTACCGCAACCTGCTGATGGCCCTGGTGTTCTACCTCTACCTGTACAACATCATGATGCTGCCTCTATCGTTGACCCTGATGTTCTACCTCTACATGGAGAACCTCATGCGGCTGCTCTACCTGGACTGCAAGATCCTGTCGGTGACCCAGGCGCTCTGCCACTACCTGAACTACACCCACAAAGCGTTGAGCAAACCCCTCCAGTTGACGTTTGTGATGTGGCCGCTGACCCATATGATCCTCAACAAACCCTTCGACCTCGTCTACCTGCTGAACAGTCTGCTAGCAGCTCATGTACCCAGGCTGCCGGGGAGAACCCTGGGAGTATTCCTCTGTCGGCTTTGCACCCAAGGGATGCTCGGAACCTACAAGAACAGGAACGACGGGGTGAGGGGCGACTTATCTGGTCACCTGACCTTCCTGAAGATGACCGGAGCAGCACCTCACTACCATTGCTGGGAATGGCGCTGGAGAACTTTGGCTTGCCAGTTGCACCTACAGGGGATGCCACCAATCTTGCTGCAGCACTACGTGATGGACGAGACCTACGTAAAGCACGCCGTCGACGTGAACAAGCAGATGATGAGATAAGGTCGTACTATGCTCCAATGACAAGAGTGGGGAGACATGATCCTTCTTCCTCTTCTTCAACCTGGAACGTGGGGAGAGATGTACCTTTGACCTCGTCAAGTGGTGGTGGGGGCGATTTTCCAGCGTCTTCTTCCTCGGCTATGCCAGCGTCTTCTTCATCGTCTACAGGCTCTGGTGGTGGGAGAAATGTTCCGGCGTCTTCCCACTCGTCTGTGCCAACTGGTGGGCCTGCACTCAATGTGGATGCTAGATCTGGAGGCGTGGACACAAAACAACCTGATGATGACGCCAGTGTGGACGAGAGCGAGACGCAGGCCGTTACTGGGATTATGGGTGACATTGCTGGACTGGAGGTGGAGGGCCGCTGGATCTCCATCAACGATCTCCTTGCCTGGTACGCCAATGGGGGGAGTCTGCCTTGGTTGTCAATACATGACCTCATTCAGAATGCGGCGGCGGAGTTTCGTCGTGTACATGGAGAACAACGAGCACTTTTGAGCGCGGCGCAGCGGGCCCCTGGGGAAATGGAGATGCCAAACTATGACTCCTCGGCGGCTCAAGGAAAACGATGGCATCGCCCGGACGGCTCCAAGAGAAGCAATGTGCCCCACTCACCTGCTACTCAGTCGTCACCTGGCCATACTACCTCGGCGACATCAGCAGAAGGAGCAGAAGGAGGTGGATTTTATCGTCATGGAATTTGGCATGCACGTCCTCGTACAGAAGCCGAAGCGAAATGGATGGCAGGTGGACAGGGCAAAACAAGACAAGACAAGCGGGCAGCGAGGGTACAAGCTTGGGCAAGGGGTGAATGGGTCCCAGCGTGGCTGCGTCAATACCAGGTTGAACGCGATGTTCGACGTCAACAGCAGGGAGACTCCACCAACGCGCCAGCTCCTGATCAATATCAGCCCTCGCCTCCTCCGCCGCCTGGTGACCGCAAGGGCGACGATGCTTTTCCTCTGGACAAAGATGTCGATGATGTGAACTTGGCACAAAGTGGGATGACCTTGCAAGGCCGTCGTCATGTCTCTGGTGCCCTCTGGGATGACGTTCGTGAAGTTGGGGTGGTGCTGGGGCGAGTTGCCAGGCTCCCTTCTATTCGTGATTACGTGCATGCCTCGGCACAGGAAGAGGACGCGATGTCTTTGATGGAGAGACCGGGACTGTCGGGAGGTGAGCTTTCAGAACTGGCAGCACGCAGGATCCCGGAGGAGCTTATACGTCGGTTTGAGAGAATCATGCGCAGATATGAATACTTCGTGAACATGGAGCAAGGTCCTGAGGCCCGTTGGGCCTTGGGCCGCTGGTTGCTGGTGTCGCAGGCGGGCGCTGAAGTGCAAGATGATGCGGAGGTCCCGATTCGTGCCCGTGCCCAAACGCCCTGCCACTTTCCATTGAGGCGAGAGCCCGTGGACCCTAGTCTGCGCGCTGAACTGCTTGGTTGGACGGATGAGATCACGCACACCATGGCGGAAATTTACAGGCAAGCTGCACTTGATGCCCATCCTGGTGAGCTTAGGGACTTGACTACGCCGCCTACCGTGGAGCCGTTGTCAGAACCGTCGTCTTCAACCGGGAGACGTGGAGTGGACAGATCCCGCAGTCCTAGTCGTCACCTGGAGCAGAATGGGGAGAATGACGTCACCAGCCTCATGGACACTGGTAGGTTCGTTGACCTTGAGGAGGACGATGCAGAGGAAGAGGTTCGTCGTGAACTTGACGTTGATGATGTGCTTTCGGAGGGAGAAAATGTGCCTACTGCAGACGGGGAGACTCCTCTCCACTCTGGCGATCAAGCAGCTGGGCCGTCTGCGGGACTACCTGGACTCCTTGGGCCCATAGGACTGGAGGCTTTGGATTCCAGTTCACAAAGGATGGAAGACCTTGTCCATGAGGAGCAGGCGTTTGGGGACCGAGCGTTTCAAGTGGAACATGCAGTCCGGGGGGCGATGCACTCGCTTTCGGCTGGCACTGCTCGAGAAGTTGTCCGCCGAATCTTGGCTAGGGCGGATGTTATCGCGCAAGTGCAGTTCTGGCTTCAACGTGCTCTGCAACAGGCCTTGCGCACATGCCCACCTGGCGATGGTGCTATACACTGGGATGATGCCAGACGTGTGGATGAAGGAATATGGCGACGTGTTGTTGGGCTGGAAGCTGACGATCATATGGTTCAACAACTTCGGCAGGTGGTTATGGCCAGGCTCCATCGTCGTGAACGTGAACTTCGAGAGCTAGAGTCCTCACTTTCAGCTGCTGCTAACAGTGGGGGAGATTTGCCAAGCGGACACCTGCCTTCTATCTCCCCTACTTGGCCGAGGTCTGCTATGGTTGGGAGACATGTTGATACTGAAACCCCTGGGCCTGCACGAAGTGGACGAGCCAGGCCCTCCTCAGCGCCCTACCTTCGGCACGTTGCTCGGCCCTCTACTCGCCCTCCTGTTGCACACCAACCTGTTCAAGATCCACGACTACCACTCGACCGTGAACAGGTTGAAGATGCCCAAGGTGATCCTTCTCCCTTACATCCACATCATCCTGTTGCACATGTCCCTCCTGTCGCTCGTCTACACGATTCGGGACATGGTGATGGTACAGAGCGGGCTGCCCTTCTACATGATTCGGGAAGAGATGATCAATATGTTGCGGGAGATTGTCTACAGCCTCCTGTCCTACCAACAAGTGCAGTTGCTCTGCCAGGTGAAGAGAGTGTGGTTTCATCTCTGGATCGACCAGTACTGGAGGGAGATCTTTGTGCCGACGATGAGCCTGCCAGTGAGTAGGGATGACTTCGATGCTGGCGTTGACCATCATGGACTGTGCGTTGTGGTGTGGATTGGTCTCTGCCCCGTGGAGATACTTGTGAATGTGGTTCGTGGCTGGTGTGTGTGACCGCGGCCCTCGTTTCTTCGAGATGGACTACCCGATCCACTTCGCCGATGTCTTGTTTCACCTGTGTAGGTCCTCTCGGACTGGTGCTTCTGTGAAGTTGCCAATACACGTTAAAAAAAAAAACCCGAAACCCTGAACCCCAAATCC